>CAUYQG010286773.1:0-30939 GCA_963574415.1 Tarsius wallacei | reverse complement strand
GAATGTCTAATACTGGAGTTTTTATTAGGAGGACTACTGCTTAACATCTCATACTGAATTAATATAGGCTGTGTGCTAAATCTGTAATAGAGAATATTACATTTCCTCTGTTGAATTTTTGTATTTTTTTTTTTTTTTTTTGAGTTGGCGTCTAACTCCGTCGCCCAGACTGGAGTGCAGTGGCCGCTCCCGGCCACCGCAGCCTTGACCTGCTGGACTCCGGCGATCCTTCCGCCTCAGCCTTCCGAGTAGCCAGAACTACAGGTGCGCGCTACCACGCCCGGCTAATTTTTTGATTTATTGTAGAGATGAGATCTCGCTTGCCCAGGCGGGTCTCGAACCCGCGGGCTCAGGCAATCCACTCACCTCAGCCTCCCAAGGCTCGGGATTACAGGCTGAGCCACGGAGCCCGGCTGACTTTTTGTATTTAAAGTGCTTCATGTTTAACTAGGAACGTGTCTCTTCGCTTCCAAATGGAGTATTTCTAGGTAGACCATCAGGATTTGCCAGGAGGATGAGATATTCCCTTTAGATGGTCAGGTTTTATACTAAAATGATGCTTGTAAACCTCAAAGGCAGAGTGTCCACTGACTGAGAATTGGATCAGTGTGCCTGCTGGCAGATGACATTGTAGAAAATGCAATCAAATTTGTAAAGGGTCAGATTGGAAGGCTTATGGATGATTTTGGCAGCAGGAGAAAATGCTTTGAAGTTTTTCTGAAGCAGTGTGTGTCAAGCACTTATGGGCAGATTGTTTTTATAGACTGGGATTGTTATCTGTGGTGCAATTTAAATAGAAATGTGTGTGCTCACCTACCTATAGAGTTCCTCCGAAAAAATGTAAAAGAATGTAACCTATGGCTCAGAGAACTAACATCGAAAGACAAAGTGCTTAAGAAATTATGTTGCAGTGTTGAGTTCAACAAGGAAAACATATTTTGGCTTCCCTCTGTACTGGCATCATTATTTTCCAAACTATTTTTCTGACACAGCCATTTATCTACCTGAGCACTAGATTGCTCAGATAATTATAATTCATAATGTGGCCCCGGGGTCTTTTAATATTTTAATCGACTATCCTAGGAATTATATGTACATCAAAGGGTAACCTTACAGAGAATAATAATGCTTCGTAACATAGAGATTGCATTTTAAAAGCTTGTTTTTTCTCCCTCAGTGCTTTCTCATTTGGACATCTGAGACTGCTTTTCTCAAATCTGTTGACGAGTTCAGATACAACATAGTTAAGTTAGTTTCCTAGCATTTGACAAAACGATGAAGTTTAGTTTGCAATGAGTTGTAACTTTAAGAAGATAAATATAACCAAGAGTTCCACATTCCACAGTTTAGTTTGTGAAATTTTTAATGATGTTTAATTTTAAAAGGTTCCATTTAAATGGAAATCGAGTGAAATGTATTTTCTCTTTGCTTTTATTCTGTGAAGACGTGAAATCATAAAGAAAATTGGAAATCTGGAAAGCTATTACCTGGATCTAGAGCTTTATGCTGCCTTCTTTCGCTTCTATTTTTTTTTTTTTAATGAAAAGCGCTTGGCAAAGCTGAATAATCACATTTCTTCTACTTTTCATGAGCTTCCTGAGGAGTACAAAGTGCAAATTATCTAACAATAGTAATTCTAAAATTCATTTTGTTAGCGGAGTGAATGATAACAGAGTCACAAGATTTTATTTTATTATTTTATTTTATTGAGTTGTGAGGTACAATTGAGGATTGACTACATAAGAAAGCTGCATGCAGGTGAAGTCTGGGCTGCTAGCGGGCCCTCTCTCCTTGACAGGAGACCAGGTACACAGTGTGTTGCCACGCCACCTTCCCTCCTTCTTTCCTCCATCCTTCCCGTGGCAGTGACCAGTCTGCCAATCCTGCCCTTGTGCTGGAGAATCATGAAATTTTAAATCTTAACCTGTCGGCAGCAACACTCATAAGATTATCGAAATAAATCTATGTCTCTGAGTTAACTCAACAAAAGTAGGAGAATCATAGGATGGTCATGTTACTTTTTACCTTTACAATATCATCACAAAAGAAGACAGGTAAAGACCTGTGAGACCAAAAAATTTCCTTGCATTTGATTGTGATTATTCTTCCTTGGTAGTGGTACTTGAATCTTACCAAGTATTCTTAATCTATTATCTTATCAAAATATTAAGTTCAATAGAAAGGTATTTTTCTTAAAATACTAGTATACTATTTGATTATATATATTAATATGTTATATGAAAATGTTTTAAAATTAATTTTGACAAGAATAGAATTTTGTGACATACTAAAATCTAGGATTTATGTGATAAAAACTTTCTCACCAAATATACCCTCTGAATTTGTTAAACTTGGTATCCTTGTTATGAATATTTCACTATAAGCAGAATCAGGACTTAAGATAAACCCTGGCAAAGAAAGTATAATTTTATAGTCTGAATGGAGTCATTT
Source organism: Tarsius wallacei (assembly GCA_963574415.1). Lineage (NCBI taxonomy): Eukaryota > Metazoa > Chordata > Mammalia > Primates > Tarsiidae > Tarsius > Tarsius wallacei. The sequence continues at coordinate 28,488 of CAUYQG010286773.1, read as the reverse complement.
TGTTAATGCAAGTTTTTATTTTTAAAACTAAACTTACTATAGTTATTATGATTTCTACTTTTATGTAGCCTAGGGTCACTCATTTTGTTTATTTGTTTTTATATAAATATTTAAATGTTGAGTTTTAAAATATTTAAATGTAGAATTTTAAAATCAAAATAGCAATACCAGAAGGAAACATCAACATTTTAATTTTTGTCCAGGGTGAAAAATAATTTTTTAAAAAATTATTTCCTCTGGCATTTTGTTACATAAAAGTTAAAAATAATCTATGTGGGGAAAAAAGTTATGAGTTTTAAAAAACCCATATAACTCCATTTCCAAATCACTGATTCTTCACTTCAAAGCATCAGCTTTGAGGTTTATCAAAGGATTAGAGACTTTGACTTGTCTTTGAAGAAACTCCAGGTGAATACACTGTAATAACACTTTGTCAGTTTCAACACAAAAGCTTGAAAGGTGAGACGCTGGAATGTAAACTACTTAATAGCCTAAAATGAAACTATTAACTTACAGTTTTAACTGCTGATTGTAGGCTACTAAGAATGTAATCTGTCCTGTTCACGCTTTTCTCTCCTGGGCTTACTCTGATGTCTATTATGTAGTAGACTTGCAGTCAGATGTTTCTTGAATGAATGCCGGTGATGACAGATAAGGTGTCCATTAACAAGTCATCAACACGTGAGATTTTAAATTGGACACTATTGGCATGACATATGGCATCAGGTCAATTTGCCTCAAAACATAATGACATTCTCAGTATGATAGTGAGCAATGTTACTGGTATCATTTTATATCAAACATTCATAACAGCTGCAATTCATTGTTTTTAATCAGGGCACAGTTTTGAAAAAGCACTGCCAAGAATATACAATTACATGTAGACTATTGAATTTTTCAGGTCTATTATGCCACAGATAAATCAATAATTAATTTTTAACAAATTTATAAAATGTTGCATATTTATTAAATTTTACAATTTCAAGCTATCTCATTTCAAAAAGGATTTGAGATTTAAAAAAAATCTGAGATAAGGGTTCAACTCATAAAGAATGAGCAATTTGAAATCTTGGAACTTTTCAACTCAAAATTTCAGCATCCTAGGGAATGTCTTGTCATTATTAATGCTAGTAGGGTGAAGTAAATTCATTTCCAAATTTTTGCATATGACTAGACTAAAACTTGAGATTTTAATGTTTTAAGGATTGATTCTTAGTCAAGAAATGTATATTGGTATCCAAGTAATACATATTGACATATTTGAGTACACATGCAAAACCTAGGGCAGAGATAGCAAATTCAAATGCTCCCCCAAAGCTAGAAGTTAATATCATTCATGTCTATAACTATTTTCTATTTACTACATTTGTTATTTCTTTCTCCACCCCCTCAACTTTGTCTTCTCTGATCTTAAATGAATATTTTACATTATTTATCTTCTGTTTATTAATTATAAAATGCTTATTATCGTTATGCATTATTAACAAGACATAATTCTTTGAACATTTCTAATGGTTGCTTTAGGGTTTACAATAAACAATAAAATAATACTAAATCTACCTTCCAATAATACTGTAATAATTAACATGTAGTACAGATACCTTGTAACAAGATATTTAAAATTTCTTCCTCCATCCTTTGTAATATTTTTGTCATCTGTTTCACTTTTACATATCCTATGCCATGCACTGCATTTTTAGTACCATGGTTTTATTTATTTATTTATCTTTTTGAGTCAGGGTCTCACTCTATTGCCCAAACTGAAGTGCAGTGGGCACCATCATAGCTCACTGCAGCAATGACCTCCTGGGCTCAGGTGATCCTTCCACCTCAGCCTCCTGAGTAGCTGAGACTACAGGCACATGCCACATGCCCAGCTAATTTTTTAATGTTTTTTGTAGAAAAACCCCTGGGCTCAAACAATACTGCCACCTCAGACTTCCAAAGTGTTGGGATTACAGGTGTGAGTCACCATGCTTGGCATGTAGCATGGTTTTGAACATTAGATTACTTATAGATAAATTAAGAGTAAGAAAAATTAAAATACTTTATCTTCATTTATTCTTTTTCTAGCATTTTTTTAATGTACAAGTTTCTGTCTTGCATTTGTTTTCTTCTGCTTGAACAAGTTTTTTCCCAATTTTTTGTAAGGCAGCTCTGCTGGCAATAGAATTCCTCTGTTTTTGCTTTTCTGAATGAGTCTATTTATTTTTCACTTTTGAAGGATTTTTTTTTTTTACACATAGAATTCAGGAATGACTGTTTTTTCTTATAACACTATAAAGATGTCACTTCATTATCTTCTTGTTTATGTGGTTTCTGGTAAGAAGTCTGTATGATTTTTGTCTTTATATCTATGGAGGCTAGATATCCCCCCTTCTTCCCCCTCTTCAAATTTTTCTTTGTTTTATGACAGTTTATATATGATATGCCTAGGTGATTTTTTTGTTGTTTTTTTGTTTTTGTTTATTTTCTGTTTGGTGTTCTCAGAAATTCTTGTGTCTGTGATCTGATATCTGTTACCAATTTTAGAAAATGGTCTTTACTTTTTCCAAATACGTCGGCCCTTTTCTGTTTTTCTTCTTCTGGCTTTTTAATTACATATATGTCACACCTTTTGCTATTGCCCCACAGTTTTTACGTGTTGTTCTCTCTTTTTTCTCCATTCCTTTTTGGCTTTTGCATCTTATTTGGGTAATTTATGTGACCACATCTTCAAGTTCATTGATTCTTTCCTTGAATGTATCCACCATTCTTTATTTCTTACTGTGCACTTCATTGCTAACAATTCCCTTTCTTTTTTTATAATGTTCATCTCTCTGCTGACAGTACACATCTGATCTTGCATAGTGTATACCTGTAAACATTTTGACATGATAACCATAATGTTTTAAAAAAATCGAATTCCAACACCTATGTTAATTCTATGCCAATTTCAACACCTGTTTCATTTCTGAGTCTAGCTCACATCATTGCTTTGCCTCTTCAGACTGTTTTTGTTTGACTTTTGACATTAAAAAAAATTGTTTTTATTATAGAAATGTTGGGTATATATGAGGATTAACTACATAGGTAGGCCACATGCAGGTGAAGTTTGAACCTTTAACTGACCCTCATTCCCCCCGGTAATAACCCAAGTACCCTGAGTGCTGTCAGGTGTGCCCCACCCTCTTTCCTCCCCCCCTTGTGCTAATGTGACTAATGTTCAAGGCCCACTTATGAGGGAGAACATGTGGTCTTCAGATCTTTATCTCTATGATTGTTCACTTCGTAGGATGATCTCCGACACCATTCAAGTTCCGGTGAAGTCTGTGATTGTGTTCTTCTTTATGGCTGCATAATACTCTATCCTGTATATGTACCACATTTTCTTTATCCAATCCACTTTCGATGGGCAGTAGGGTTGGTTCCATGTTTTTGCTATTGTGAATAGTGTGGCAATAAGTATACATGTGCAGGTGTCTTTTTTGTAGGGTGATTTATGTTCCTCTGGATGCATTCCCAGAAGAGGGATTGCTGGATTGTATGGAAGGTCAAATTTTAGTTCTTTTAGGAATCTTTGAGCACCTAGGCATAGAAAGAACATTCCTCAAAACTGTGTTTTTGTTGTGGTTGAAAGTAAAACATGTTGAATAAGGCAGTAAACACTGAGATAAACAGGCCTTTAATGTGAAGATTTATGTCAGTCTCCCAGTGAGTTTGATATTTGTTCTAGCTGTGGACTCTAAAGGCTTCAACATTTTATACTGACTTTGTTTTATTCCAATTTGATTACGGGCTTCCTTTTGTTCTTTTCCACAGAGACAGTTTATCTTTTCAGCTCTCCCAGCTATGCTAGGGGGATTCCCCCCTTGTTGTACAGGCTTCCCTTGCTACCTAAGTGTTCTAGGAACCCATCAGCATCGGTGTACCAGCTAGCCTTGTTGTGAGAGGTGGTCCTTGGCTTCAGTGAATTTTTTTTGAGATTCTTTCAGTATGTTTGCCCATTTCATGATGGCTGATTTGTGAGCACACCAGCCCATGCCATGCTGAGTGTTCAGAAGGTTTTGACCAAAAACAGCATAATTTCCATGCTCTACCCTCCCTATTCACCTAATCTAGCCCTGAGTGATTCTTTTTTGTTTCCCCAGACCAAAAAAAAAAAAGCCCTTAAAGAGAAATGCTTTGCTGAAGTGGAAGAGGTAAAACAAAAATGGCAGAAGCACTAAAAGGCATCAGAATCAATGAGTGCAAAAACTGTTTTGAGCATTGAAGAAAGCATTTCGATAGATGTACTGCATCAAACGAAGAGTACTTTGATGGTGACTAAAGTTTAAACATGTAAGAATAAATACACATTTTCAATAAATAAATTTGGGGCTTTTTTGGTTTCCCCCCTCGTAATTCATTGTACTATTAATGGAGTAATAAGCAAGGCCATACGATGTGGGTGAGAGAGCATTCTCAAATCTTTGGATTGACTCTTAGTTTTTGAAGTGCACAGTGTGCCTGTGTCTTGGATCTGTGGCCTTCACAAGTGTTTTTGTCCCTTCTCCGGTAGTACAGCTTTATTTCCATGCCTCTAATCCTTCCCCAGCTGTAGTAGCTCTATTCAGTTTTCTCCGTGATTTAAAAGCCTTCTCCTCTGTAATCAAGTTTCTTCTTTTCTTTTTTGTTGAGACAGAGAGACTGGAAAGGGGCTAGAGCAGAGTTGATGGGACAGAATTTCCATGCTCCCACTAGAATGGATCTTCTTGTTGGCTTCTGTTGATGACATTCCAGAGATTAAACAAAACTTTATTCCATACAAAGAAATATCTGGGTGAACATCACAATGGCCAGTCTTTCTGCCTCCTTGCCGGAGTCATGGGGTAAACCTCAGGCTTCACAATGGCAACCTCATAAAGTACTTGTAGTAAAAGTCTGAGAAAGTGTCAGGGAGAGAGGGCCTGTGACCCTGGCCCCTGGGAGGTAATCATTCTCAGACTAACCCACAGAGAAGAACAACTGTGAAGTTTTTCAAAGATGCTGGGGCTCCCCTCACAAATTCATTGTAAGCATGATTGGTGAAATTTAAGTCTTTTGGACATGACGTCCATTGTGGGTGCATAAGTCTTAAATGACAATTCCACTCTAATGTTTCAGTCTCCCTAAGCCTTTGAATTTCTTCCTCAAGCCCATTCATTTGAAGATGCAGTATTCCTGTGCACACCTAACTACATGAGTTGGTGCGTCAGATAACACTAAGTTTATGATGGGCATTCAGGTCACGTGGTAACTTGATGGCCCATGGTCAAGCGTTTAGTTTCTACTAAGGCTCAGTAGCAGGCCAAGAACTGTCTCTGAAAAGGAGAGCAGTAAGCATAGGAGGTCAGGACCTTGCTCTAAAATCCCAAAGGCCCACACTGCAATTCACAATGGAAGCCTGTTAAAGGCTCCAAACATCATCACTATCTGCCACTGACACTTCAAGTACCATTGGCTCTGCCGGGTCATCTATATGGCCCAAGTAGCAAAGCAGCTTGCACAGCTGTCTGGGCCTGTTTCAGAGACTTCTCCTATCCTGAGCTCCATTCAAAAGTGGGTCACTTGGTAAATGGGCCAGAGTAACACACCCAAATGAGGAATATGTTTTCTCCAAAATCCGAAAAGGCCCAGTAGGCATCGTGTCTCTTTCTTGATTATAGGAGGCCAGATGCCATATGTGGCCAGATGCCATAACTTGTCCTCCTTAGAAAGGATAGCTTGAAATGCCTCACACCACCCAACCCCTATATTTCAATGAGATAGATGATCCCTGAAATCTAGTTGTAGTTATTTCCTACCTTTCTTCTGATATGCAAATATCTTACCAAAAAGTCTAAAGTAATTGCTATTTCTGGTTCACTAAGTTCCATCAGCACAATGTCATCGATGTAAATGGGCCAGTGCGACGTTTTGTGGAAGGGAAATGTGAGCAGGATCCCTGCAAACTCAATTATGAGCTAGGGCTGGAGAACTGGTATTTTTCTGAGATAGGGCAGTCAAGGTGTATTGCTGGCCTTGCCAGTTGAAAGCAACTTGTTTATGGGGGGTCTTATGGACAGGAATGGAGCAAAGGGCATTTGCCAGATCAAAAGCTACACACTAGGTACCAGGGGATGTGTTAATTTGCTCACACAACGAAACCACATCTGGTACAGCAACTGTAACTGAAGTTGCCATGTGGTTTAGCTTGCAATAACCCACCGTCATTCTCTAAGATCTATCTGTCTTCTGCATGTGCCAAATAGGAGAGTTGAATAGGAATGTGGGAGAAATCACCATGCCTGCATTTTTCAAGTCCTTGGTAGTAGCACTAATTTCTGCTTCAGGGATGTGGATATGCTTTTGGGTTATAATTTTGTTAGGTAGAGACAGTGCTTATGGCTTATGCTTGACCTTTTCCACCATAATAGTCCTTACTTCACATATTAAGAATTCAGTGTGGGGATTCTGCTGACAGCTAAGTATGCCTATTTCAACTATGCATTCTGAAATTGGGGGAATGACCACCAGAAGGACCCAGGGTCCCTCTCTACTCACAGTCAGATGGTCTAGAAGTAAAATTCCATTTACCAACTGACCTTTACAAGTTCTTACTCTGGATAGAGGGTCACAGTGATGTTTTGGGTCCCCTGGAATTATTTTCAGTTCAGAGCCAGTGTTCACTACTCCCTAAAAGGCCTAATTATTTCTATTTTTCCCAATGCACTGTTGCCAGGTTAAAAATCAGGACCCTTTGGGGACTGCTGTGAGAAAGATAAACATTTTTAGTAGTGTACTGGATATTTCCTCAAGGGTATCCAGCCTCCCCTTTTAAAATTCGAATTAGACTTTTTTCCCTTAGCCTACAAATTTTCTGCTTATACAGATCAAGTAGGAATTCAGTAGACGTTCTATAAATTTCACTTCTAGGGTCACCATGATTAAATACCAATTCCATAGGTCTGGAAAAGTTAGATAATTCTGATTGATGATTTTATTCTACTGTTCATTATGGTTAACTATGCGCATCTTGCTTTTAGTGTTTGAGTGATGCTACCTGGCTCCCTGCCAACCCCGAATCCAAGTATTCCCATTGCATTAAGGTTTTCCAATCATGTGGCTGTGGTTTCCACTGCCAGAAGTAGAAACTAACACTGGACTCCCAGAATAAAACCATTCCCTGGGATAGTGAACCAGTTACCTGGTGTCAGGTTGATTAGACTAGGCAGCTTTCACCATGGAAAGGGCAGCATTTTTGACATCTACTCTGGATATAGATTACCCCCACTCCTTGCATGCAATAGTTTTGTCAATAACTCCATTTATATAAGTATAGGATGTTTTATTCACTGTCGTGGTATTCCATACAGAATTGCTTCTCATCAAGAAACTCGCTTCGTAACCAAAGAAGTGCATTGATCAGCCCATGCTTCTGAGTTTCTCTGCTCTTACTATGTGATCCACCACCCTAAATTAGCTAGCTTGATAGAACAATGAGATTGCCTTAGAAAGACTTGGTAGTAATACCTTATAGGACTGAGATAAGGTTCTCCAGAAGGCTGTTATGTGCTCTGAATCAATTTCCAATATATGGTGGTGTTTCTCCAATAGCTAGGATTCAGGGTCCAGAAATCAAGGTATTGAAAAGGAAGTCATATATCTATTACCCCAAATAACCCAACATAAAAATGTTTGCTTCTTGCTCCCATGATTTTAGACTCTGCTGACCTGGAGGTCTTAGTTTCAGAGGGAGGAATACTTCCACCAGAAGATTCAACAATGCTTCTACTGAACTAAAAGTTAAGACTGCCACTGAGTCAACTACAGAAGTGATTTATAGTTTGTTTTTTTTTTTGAGTTGGGGTCTCACTCTGTCACCCAGACTGGAGTGCAGTGGCCGCTCCTGGTCACCGCAGCCTTGACCTGCTGGGATCCAGTGATCCTTCCGCCTCAGCCTTCCAAGTACCTGGAACTACAGGCATGCGCTACCACACCCGGCTAATTTTTGATTTATTGTAGAGATGAGGTCTTGCCAAATTGCCCAGGTGGGTCTTGAACCCGCGGGCTCAGGCAATCCACTCACCTCAGCCTCCCAAAGCGCGGGATCACAGACTGAGCCACCGAGCCCGGCTGTGATTTATAGTTTTGACTGAGGTGTTTGATCTTTACTATCAAAGGGATATTGAACTATGACTCACAATAAATGTAAGAAAATATGTCTGGAATGCTAGAAATCCCTTAAGAAGTCTTTTAGTATTACTACTTTCTGTGATTAAGATAAATAGAAAACTGCAACAACCCAATTAAGGTAGATACACTAATGGCCCGTACATTTTTTTCCGATTTATGTTTATTTTTTTTAAGATTACCTCCTTACAATTTCCAGAGAGAAAATATAAAACAAGAAACAAACTTGGTTTGAAATGCATAAACAGTGTGCTGGAGTTGAAAGCATACTATAACATTGTTACGGAAGAGTAGCAGCTCACTCCAGGGCACTACAGTACTCCTGAGGAACAAACACGATTTCTCTTTTCCTCCTGCTGGGCTGTTCTCAGGTGTAAGTCACTGCTCCTGCTCTTTGACATATTTTTCATGTAGAAGATAGAAGCCTGGAAATCATGCTGACAGTTGGAGTAGGCCATTCCCAGTCCCAGACCAGAACCGAAGGCCAGTGGCTACATTCTTCTTTTAAAGAAGGTAAGTGAGAAAACAATTCCTAATCCCAAATTCGTACCTATCTTCACCACCGCATCCGCCAGGCACCAGGCCCACTTTTTGCTGAGCTCCGACTCTGACGTGTTCCTCATCTTCAGCTCCAGCTCCCCTCTCTGGCCCACACATTTTAGAAATAAAGGTTTGGGTCATTCCACTTGAAAAAAAACAGAAAGCAAAAACAAAAACATAAACTACTGAGGCACTTGGTGAAGTCAAAGGGAATACAGAATGGGTAGTGCAATAAGGTAGTTATAAATACCAGCCATGACTACATAATCAGCTACAGAAATGAGAAGTGTCAGTTGTCATGAGTACTTTCTCCATATTTTATTATAAATATATTTATGTGTATATCTACATGTATCAAGAAAAAATTTTTTTTCTTTCTGCTTCTATTTCCTTATCATATATAGGAGACGTGTTGTCTTAGTATTGTCAATATTATCTCATAGTGTTTAACTCATGGGATATTAGGAGTAGATTGAACAACACTAGAGACTTTACCCCCTCTTCTGAGGAAGGGATTATTGTGTTTTAGGTTGTAAGCAGGATAGCTGTATCATGTTAGGTATAATTATGACCTTGCTATTGTCTTTATTTGGAGATTAAATATAGTTTAAGTTGATGTGTATGGGTGCCAAGTTGACAAAGAGTGGATTTATGATGGCTAATTTGATGTGTTGACTTAACTGGGCTAAGGCACATCCAGATAGCTGGTAAAATGTTTAAGGCATGTTGGTGAAGGTGCTTCTGGAAAAGAATAGTATTTGAATGGGTGAGCTAAGTAAAGCATACTGAACTAAGTAAAGCAGTGCAAGTAGGTATCATCCAATCCATTCAAACTCAGACTAAATTCCATCACCAGTGTTTTCCTGATTCTCCAGCTTTCAGACAGAATATCCAAGACTTGTCAGCTTCTATAATCCCGTGAGCCAAATCTCATAATATATCTCTCTTTAAATATCTCTATATATCTGATTGCTTATATTTTTCTAGAGAATCCTAACTGATACAGTCTATATCAGTAGAGGTTCCCCTAAATTGGCTTCCCTGTGTGTTTTGCCCTTACTGCATGTCTTATTTTCTTTGATTCACCTTTAGGAGGGGAAAATGGAACAGCATCAGTCATGATAGCTAACACAAAGGAGCACCTTGACCTTCCTCTTTTTCAGAACCAAAACTCTAAGGAAGTTGAAAGTCATGTGAAATCATGAGAAAAAAATGCAGAACCCAGGTTTAAGCTCTCTGGATTATAGCCCTCACAGAAACTGTCACATGGGATTTATAGGAGTATTAAATATGGGAGATGTGTTATGTACCTAAAAAGTAGTCAGTGTCAACTAGCGTGACCAATTGTACAAGTTAGCTTGTGCCTTTCTTAGTTTTAGCACTAAAAATTCCATGTCTAGGAAAACCGTCAGTCATAAGAAAAGTGGGACAGTGGGTCACCCTGTCCACTACATATTAACCATTATTAAGTATACAAAATTTAAAGCTGTGAATAAAACTTTTATGGCTTATGGTAGTTACCACTAAGGTAGCTTAATACATAACTGTAAAAGCTCCTATGTCCACACAAGGATATCCTTAATAATATGAGTCTTCTCTCAACTTCCCTTAAACTGTTTATTCTTGAACTGAAAGATGAAAGCATAACATTTAAAATTCCAGTTTTCAAATTATGAACTTTTAAAACATTGATGATCCAGAGCAATGCCTTCATCTCCCCTACTTTTGAGGCTTATCTCAACCACAGCCATAAGTCCACTGAGAAAATGTTGTAAATATAGCTTTCTGCCACACTGAGTATATTTCTCCTTCATAGGAAGACTCTGAGGACATATAAAACTTATCACGCTAGAGTGTTGTGAAACCTCATATCCAGGAAGCAATTAATTTGTGCAGGAAATTTTATATATTTACAATACTGGATGCAAATGAAAAGCCATTTCCCTCAGAGAAAATAAATCATACTCTTTTTCCTAAAATTTGAGTACTTGATATGGTTTTATTTTACATAAAAATTCATTTTATAATTACTCTTAGGAATATTTTTCACTTCACAGATTTATGCTCTTGGCAAACTCTCCACCTATGCTTCTCTCCCCACCAGTTTACTCTTGTTTTCCAGCATCTTAAATATGACCACAGTTTCTCTTTCTTTAAAATTTCCAAGTAATTCTAAAAGATGTGTGCTTCCCTGTTGCATTTTTTGTTATTGTAATCTTTAATATAATCTTTGCTTCTGTGTGAAGGGTAGAATAATGTTTTAGGTGGCTCACAAGATCTTCAATCATGATGGGATTTTCAGTTCTCTAAATAATACCAGGGATAGTAAGAGGCGGGCGTTCTCAGAGCAGGCAAACAAAGTGACAGAGACTTATGTCTGTATTTTCTATTTTACCAATTGTATGGGGTATGAGAACTGTATTAGTCAGGGTTCTCCAGAGAAACAGAATCAATAGGATAGATATAGATATAGATGATGTAGATATGAACAGAGATAGATAGATATTGATATCGATAGCTATGGATAATATTGATATAGATTTGGAGAAAGAGATTTATCTGCCATTATTATTATGCTATGATGGCATCTGTGAATCCCTACACTCTGCCAGATGGAGGGCTGGAAAAACTGGTGTTGTATTTTTAGTCAAAACATGAAGGTATGAGAAACAGAGGGATCAATGGGGAAGCTACCAGTTCCTGGCTGAAGATCTGAGAATCAGGATTTCTGATGTCTAAGGGCAGGGTAAGATGGAGGTCTCAGTTCAGGAAGAGAGAGAATATTCACCCTTCTTCTGCTTCTTGTTCTATTCATGCCTTTAGCAGATAGAGGGATGCCTGCCCACATCAGGGAGGCTCATCGGCTTTACTGAGTTCATCAATTCAAATGTTAATCTCTTTGGAAACACCCTTACAGACACACATAGAGAGAATGTTTTACTAGCTATCTGGGCATTCCTTAGTCCAGTCAAGTTGACACATAAAATGAACCATTCATAGATAAATGGTTTTTCACAGGTAAGAGTTCCTGGAAAGCAGAGCCTGAGACAAATATTAGCTGGACCCCTATCTTTCTCCATATACAAAAATTAATTCAAGATGAATCAAAGATTTCAATGTAAGATTTGAAACTATGAAAGTCCTAGAAGAAAACCTAAGAAACACTTTTCTGGATTTCGACCTAGGAAATAACTTATGACAAAGACCCCAGAAGCAATTGCAACAACAACTAAAATAGACAAATGGGACTTTAATTAAACTAAAGTCTCTACACAGCAAAATAAATATTCAAGAGTGAACAGAAAAACTACTGAATGGAAGAAAATATCTGCAAATTGGACCTAAGACAAAGGGCTAATATCCAGAATCTACAAGGAACTCAAACAACTCAACATACACACACACACACATAACCCCATCAGAAAGTGGGCAAAGAACATGAACAGACCCTTCTCAAAAGAAGACACACAAGTAGCAAACAGACATGAAAAAAGTTCAATATTACTAATCAGCAGATAAATACAAATTAAAACCACAATGAAATATCACATCATACCAGTCAGAATGGGCATTGTTAGAAAGTCAAAGAACAGCAGATGTTGGCATGGTTGTGGAGAAAAGGGAATGCTCATCTACTGTTAGTGAGATCATAAACTGCTACAGCCTCGGTGGAAAACAGTATGGAGATTTCTCAAAGAACTAAAAATTTAATTACCATTTGACCCAGCAATCCTGCTACTAGAGATCTACCCATAGGAAAAAAAATCAATATATAAAATGATAGCTGTACTCATATGTCCATTGCAGTACTATCCACAATAGCAAAATCATGGAACCAGCAAAAGTGCCCTCCAAAAATTGACTGAATAAAGAAAATAGGATACATACACACCATGGAAGACTATACAGCAATAAAAAAGAATAAAATCACATCCTTTGCAGCAATGTGGATGGAGCTGGAGAGCATCATCTTGAGTGAACTGACTCAGAAACAGAAAAACAAGCACTGCGTGCATGTTCTCACTCATATGTGGATGCTAAATGGTCACAATGATGGAAATAATAGACAGAGGGGACACCAAAAAGGGAGGAGGTGGGGAGCGGAGAAAGGGTTCAGAATTTACTCATGGGGTGAAATGTTCAATATCTGAGGATTGGGTCACCTGAGACCCAATCCCCACCATTGCACAGTATGTCCATGTAATGAACATGCAAGTGTACTGTTTGAATCTAACATTAAAAATAAATAGATAATTAAATACTAGTGTGCAGAAAGCGGTATAGGAATAAACAATTGTGGACAAAAATAGAAGAATAAGGAGGAGGAGGAGGAAGAGGAAGAAGAAGAAGGAAGAAGGAAGAAGGAAGAAGGAAGAAGGGAAACATACAGGACCCCAGGAAAAGCTGGCCTGCCGTGTAGTGACAAGACCCTGCTGATCTCACAGACCCTGTGAAGCTGAGATTATTATTTTTTTTTGAGTTGAAGTCTCACTCTGTTGCCCAGACTGGAGTGCAGTGGCCACTTCCGGCCACCGCAGCCTCGACCTGCTGGGCTCCAGCGATCCTTCCGCCTCAGCCTTCCAAGTAGCTGGAACTAGAGGCGCGCGCTATCACGCCCGGCTAATTTTTTGATTTTGTAGAGATGAGGTCTCGCCAAGTTGACCAGGCGGGTCTTGAACCTGCGGGCTCAGGCAATCCACTCACCTCAGCCTCCCAAAGCACGGGATTACGGGCTGAGACACCGAGTGGCAGAATGATTTTTAACAATGGCATAGGATAGAACTAGTGGTCTGGAAACCAGTTGGCCATGAAACTAGACTGATACTTGCATGAGATCAAGACCACTGGCATATGACTAGTTACTGGACAGAAGATAACCATGAGACAGGGATTAGAAAGATAATAACCGAGAGCAGTTGGGTGGTAGCAAACCCAACAGCTGAGGGAGTAAGATACCATTTCTGAAGGGCATCTGAGCACCATTTGAAGAGAACCGAACCTTGTTTCTCAGACTAATTTCTCTTAGAGACAAATGGAAGTCCAAAGAATCTCAGCAAAGTAGCACATTTGCTTAGGAAGTTGCTTGATTTTTAAAAAAATTAATATGAATTATAAATAATTTGACTTCACATTTACATCTCTGAAATGTTGACTTATATACAAAAATAACGTCTCCAGTAGGACATGTTCTCAAGACAGAAATTCCACTAAAACGTGAGTAAAATCGCCATATGCTAGGCACTGGTTTGGCATCACGTGCTCTGTGGGCACGCTTCCTCCATCATTGCACTTTAATGCTGCCTTCATGATCAAAGTTTTCAAATTCCAGACATCTTCAAAGAAGCCCTCACAACTCTGACTTTGAGTAGGTTTTCTCCTCTGAGGAGAGCGGCCATCCACATTCAATAACACTCTTCTCTTTCTGTCCCCAGATCCCAAGCTTTCAGAGCACTTTCTCTGTGAATGCTATTGAATGTCTCTGAGAGCAATTTCTTATTTTTTTGTATCTTTTTTACAGCTTTTGGTTTTCTACTATTTTTTTCCCCTTAATTTTATTATACGAATGTGGGGCACAAGTGAGGATGAACTACATTAGTAGGCAGCAGGCAGGTGAAGTTTGGGCTTCGAACTGACCCTCTCCCCCAGTAAAGACTCAAGTACCTTTTTATTGTCACGTGCCCCCCACCCGGTTCTCTCCCTCCCTCCCCCAGCAGTGTACAGCAACTGCAATCCCTTCCTTGTGCTAATGTGATTAATGATCAAGGTCCATTTATGAGTGAGAACATGCAGTTTTCAGTTCTTTGTTTCTGTGACAGTTCACTTGGTTTGATGGTCTCTGAGAGCAATTTCTAACCAAGACACAAAAGAGTGAAAATATATGCTATGGATTTGGGACACAAGCAACTATCAGTTTCGTTTTCTGAAAACAAAGGTTACCAAAGGCAAGTCAAATATGCAGTGTTGCTAAGGACTGACATATGTCTTCTTTCAACCTGTTTTACTGTATAGTCACTATTCACAAACATATTTTTGTGTTGTTTTTTAATCAAAAATTTTATAATTAACCAGTAATGACATATGACATGGATAATGTTCTTATATTAATTATGACACAAATTCAATGCTTTACTAGATAAAATGAGAGAGATGTTTACAGGCATACAAATGCTGCCAGTTCTGTACCTTTTATAATAGTTTCTGGGCTTTCCACTGAGCTGATAGGTTGCATATAATGTGACGTATTCTGTATTTTATGAGAGTTTCTAAATTAAGGCATAGACAACAGCATTTTTGGGGTATAAGGTTATTAAATAATCCCACCATATCAATGTCAATACAGTAAGTATATTATGTATTTTTATTTTTTTTTCAAATTCTATAAAACAGTTTCTCAGCTCATCACCTATGTGGTTGCTCTCTCTCTCTCTCTCTTACGTTTAGCTTCTCTGGAAATATAGTTTCCATTTGTGTTTTTCCTTTAAATTTAATAAGTGGTAAAATGTGGCTAAAAGCTACACACTTGTTAATGAAAACTGCCACTCCTATTTTTACGCCTGTCTGGTTTACTTGTTTCAAGTACATTTGTAGGCATGAATTTACAAATCCTTGGTGAAATAATTTAATTGCCACAGAAATCATGAGATAAAACTGGTATATGCAGTTGTAAGCAAACTTTCAAAAACAATTTTATCAGATGCTTTTAGACAGAACTTTCTGCATATTTATTTCTCGGGCATTTCCATGATACAATTGCAAAGCAACCAGGCAGGATTTAACTCTTAATTTTTTCTGATGCAAATATCCTACTTATTTTGCATAAATTATATTGTGATAAGTGTATTTATTTGTGCCTTAAATTATTTTGTAAAGGTTTTCCTCTATTCAACTTTAAATTGATTTTTTTTTTTTTTTAAAGAAAGGGATTGGCAGTAGTGGGAACCTGCCAGGGGAGGAAGGGGGACACATCTCATCAGTAAGGGGACCTGATCTCAAACCAGGCAAAGTGGGAACCGAAGTGAGGCCCAGACTTTACCTGTACAATGACCATTTGTATACCTACCCCTGAATTGTACTTCACATCTTTAAAATAAAAATTAAAAAAATAATAATAATAAAATAAAATAAATGATCTTTTAGGATTGTGAAAACCATGCTTTTTGGTAAACTGCACTTCACTCCTGGTGGATAAGGAGTAATTACTTATAAAATGTTCTTCATTCTACATGAAAATAAGTACTAGTTGGACACATGGTATAAGTTATATGCATTATATATTATTAACATTATATACAATGTATTATATGTTATAATAATATATAAACATGACATATATAATATACTAGTTTATTTCATTTGACTAGAGAGTTAGCAACCATGTTTTCATATTTTATTTTCATATAACTAATAGTTCCCCGTATTTTGTTTTAGAATGAACAGAATAGCAACAATTGTACAACCTGAGGTTTATAATTAGTAATATTGTATCATATATTGAAAATTTGCTAAAAGAGGAAATTTTAGGTGCCCTTAGCCCCCCTCTACCCACTAACTATGGAAGGTGATGGATATATTCATTTTTTTACTGTAGTAATTATTTCATTATGACTGTGTATATCTAAACATTATATTCTACTCCTTAACTATATATATAATAAGATAAATTTTAAGACATATATCTTAAATTCAGACTCTGTGTCACTTTGACAAATGATATACTGCATTTTTGTTTTGTTTACCTAGTTTCTAATTAGTTACAAACTCAAGGTTTATATTGTTATCAAGCTGGAGAGTATTTTAAAGTATTTTGCTTACTGAAAAGCCTCTAGGCACTTTTGTTAAACTGTATATTTTAGCTGTACAAGTATCATTTGAAAGGAGAATTAATGTTTTTATGTTACCCTGAATCTCTACCTTGAGTATACATTGTATTTTCTTAAGACCCAAATCATATTCATCTATGTTATTTCATTTGCTGTTGAATTTTCTTAATTGAAACTTTTTGTATCATTTTCCCTGGGGACTTCCATAAAAGCTTTCTCTAGGTGTCTATTTTGTTGACTAGAAACAAGCATATTCTTCTATTACTATAGAAATTACTATTGGAAAAATCAATTTTCCCAAAAAACATTTTGCTGGTTTTGTGATTTCCTCATTATAATACTAATCATTAAAATCAATTGAATAAGTACAAAATTTTCTCTTACCCTTAAAAAAATAACATTTAGCAGTTTTTCATTTTGAAATAGTTTTTTTTGACTACTCATTATGCTAAAAATGATTTTTTTCAGAATAAAAATTCAGCATTCCATCTTGTTTACAGTTTTTCCCTGATAAAACTCTTCTTCCAATTGATTGGCTATTTACATTTTCAGAAAATTATGTAGCCGCCTATTTTTAATTTTTACTTCTTTAGAGGAAAACTCTGAATGTGGTGACATTGGAAAGTTGATGGGCTAGTGAATTGGAAGGAAAGGCTGCCACTCCACATCACCCTAATTGCCTCATGCAGAACCAATGACAGACTTAGTATATGAATTACATTATATATATATAAAATATTTACATTATATATATATTTTATATATATATATATATATATTTTTCCCCCAACAGAATTAACGTTATTTATCCCAGAATCTTTCTTCACCCCATAAGGGTCTTTTAGTGAGAAAGCATTTTCATATAAACTACACATAAATGAATATCACAAGGCTATGTAATGAAGCACCGTTGTTAATAGAGTGGCTTTCAGAGCATTGTAGGCCTAATACTTGTGATTCCCAATGCTATAATGACATGTAATACATGCCTTAGGCTAGATAATCTGGAACAACAACAAAAAAAGTTTTTATTTTGCTGGGATTTTATAGCTGGGAGTTACTTTGAATAATCCAGTTGTGAAATTAGAATAGTATAAATGCTTAAAAAGAGATCAGTATAGTGTGTACTTGGAACCAGGTTAAAATCATGGCATTAATCTTACAGGAAAAATACATTGAAAAGTTGTGACTGTTTCTATCAAGCCTGATTCCTCGGAGGATCCGCTTTAAGCACATGTGTGTAGTGGATGTTTCATGATTTATGTGACCTCATTTCCAATTTCTCTTTCTGTACTTGCAAACAATTGAAACACCTTATCACCAACCTAACTTCGTTCTCCTCAGAAGAAATTTGGGCTCTGTTGTCTGGACGCCTAAAGATATTTTCCCACTTGGGGTTTCTTTGTTTAAGTCCAGTAGTTCTATAAGAATATATCTAAGTTTTGACTGTTATGGAAAAATATCCTTAAAACACATTATTCCTTTTAGATATAGAGTTTCCAATACATTTTAAGTGAAAGGAAACATTGAATTACAGATTTCAGCATTCGTTCTTTTCTATGGCTTCAGTTTTCTTCCGTGTTGTCTCTATTGTTGGGTTTCTTTGATTACCTCGTATATCCTTTGTTTTCTCTCATATCTGTTTTATCTCCATCCTAGTGTGCTGTCAGTTTTGTTTTATTTTCTACAGTCATTTTTTCCCTTCTCTTTCTATTTTTTAACTGAATCTTATTCTTTCTCTTTTGTCAGTTTCCCTTTTGGAATTTTCATTTTTTCTAATCAAATACCTGAGGTATTCTGATGTTGATTGTGCTTTGCTTTCACATCTTTTTTTTTGCAATATTAGTTTTTTGGTTCCATATTTGTGGCATCTTTGTAGTGTCTTCATGTGTGTTGGGATGCCATTCAGCAACTTATCCTCTTTTGTTGTTGTTGTTTGGTATCTGGGTGAGCTTCAGTTGTACCTAGCACACGTCTCATGTTTCAACACGACTGTTCTACTCTTACAGGGAATGTCCCACATAGGTGGTGGAGAAGTGGGCCGGGATAAATTTTCTAGCTTTATATTCTAAGGTTTCCTATTTTGTGGTTTCCAAAAGGTGTTTGAAAATGTCTCCTCTCTGTTTTCTGGGATCTCTATGTTTATTCTTCTTTCCATTGGATAGTTGAACATCCTCTTTATTTTTCTTCTCCCTGACCTTCACAATTAGATTCTCCTCCCAGTGATTTCTTATTGTGGATTTCTGCTCTGGAGCAGAAGTTGGGGTGTAGGCTTTCAAGAGCTATTTCTTCTTAGGCCATGCCTGTACCATTGGAACTTTCTACCATCTGCAGCCCTCCCCCAGCTCTTCCCAATTTCAGCTGTCCTCAAGTTATCTTACTAAGTTTCCACTCTGGATAAAGACTTCTCTTTTTGTTAGGAGTTTCCTGGATTTCAGAGTTATCTGCATCTTCACTGACTTCTGTTCTATCCCACAGAATTGCTCATAGCATGTCAGATTGTTGTCAAAAGAACTTGAAATTTGAGGTTTATGAAGATATTTGTTTCTTTTCTGTATTTTTTTAAGTTTCTAAAAATAATTTATTTATTATTTTTCTCCTTTTCATGTTTCTTTACCTCAACTTAATAGAAACCTACCTAGAAGAAGTTGAAAAACAATAGTTACAAATGTCTCACCTTAAAACTGATCTTTACCCTGAGTCACCATTATGTACCTCAAAAATTTTACTGAACCTTTCTTTTGTCTTTTCGAGCCCAATTTTTCACTGTTTGTGTGCTACAACATTCAGTTATTATCTATGGTGCAAATCGTCATATTTCTGAACTCTTAATTTTCTTTCACTTACACGAACCAATCAGTGAATTATTTCATGGAATCATTTGCTCTTGCATATCTTGGCTACTACTGCAGGCAAGAGCTTTACCAAATATTTGCTTCTGCCTAAACAAATCACCTTAAGTTTTTATCCTCTGAAATCAGTTTTCTACTCAGTCCTCACATGTCAAGGGTTTTGTTTTTGTTTTGGCAGCGTCACTTTGCAAAATACCTATTTCTATACTGGACAAAGGAAACCAGGTTCTATGGAGGTAGCAGGTCGCACTGCAATATCAATGGCTCAGTAAAATAAAGGTTTATGTCTCATCTACCTCCCTGCATGACATAGGACAACCAGGTCTTTCCTGCCCCTCTCGTCCAGGCAGTGGCTCCAAGCTCTGAGCGCCTTCTGCTTTATAAGCATCTGTGGCTGCTATAGCAAGTAACTTCCTTGGTTGAATGGCAGGGAAAGAGAGGATTGCATCTTTTTTATATTTTATTTTATTTTTAATTTTAAAGATGTGGTATACAATTCAGGGTTAGGTATACAAATATTCATTATGCATATACCCTTGTTGAAAAGGTGAGTTGCATATCACATCTAACCACATTTCATTCATGAACTCAGTCACATGACTCCGAACTAAATGGCAAAGGAGACTTGAAAACATAGTTTATTTTATGGTCAGGAAGGTATAAGAGTACAATGAACACATCACAAAGTTAGTAGTTTGAAGTCATTCAAAACAAAATATTCTGTCTTATTCATCATTTGTAATTTTAATAATAAATTTTCCCTTGACTAAACTCAAATGCTATTTTAATAACAATTTTTTTTTAAAAATGGGAGACTGTAATAGAATCCAGGATACACATAAACACTTAACTTGAGATTAAGAACAGCAAATGATGGAATAAAATTAAAAGCATTTGTAATGGTGTTTTCAGATAATGTCAATGAGACGGCAATAACTAGTATTGAGAACAAGATCTGAAAATTCTGAACGTGGTGAGAACCCTAAGTAGTAATTTAACATCAAACCCATAATGAAATTTAAATGTCAATGGTATGTGCCTGTAACAAGAATTTTTTTTAAAAATAGGGCTCAAAGCACAGGGAAAAAAAATGACATATAAGAAGATACAAGAAATATATGTTTACATTTTATCTTATAGCTTTGTCAGCTTATGATGCATATATTTATGGTGAACCATATTTCAAAGAAAAAAAAAGAACATTTCAATGATATAAGTTATATCCATTGGAGTACAGATGCAGAATTTGTAATGAATTAACTTAAAAAATAAAATCAAGAGGAATGTCACAGCTAACATTTTGAGAGCAGAGAAGTTAGTCAGGAATAGACTCAGTTTAAAATAACACATGGATGTGCGGGTGAAATACATCATCCTGCTTTATAAAAGTTTGCAGCTTGTAAAACCTTATTTTGTGAAACATGCCAGATGTAGGGAAGAAAGCATAAAAATGTTTTTACACTTTTGAGAATAATCATAAAATAATAGCAGTATAATTTTCATTCAGGTTAAGCAAGAGAACATTTTCTTTCTTTTTTTTTTTTTTTTTGAGTTGGAGTCTCACTCTGTCACCCAGACTGGAGTGCAGTGACCGCTCCGGCCACCGCAGCCTCGACCTGCTGGGCTCCTTCCGCCTCAGCCTTCCAAGCAGCCGGAACTACAGGCACGTGCTACCACGCCTGCTAATTTTTTGATTTATTATAGAGATGAGGTCTCACCAATTTGCCCAGGTGGGTCTCGAACCCGCGGGCTCAGGCAATCCACTCACCTCAGCCTCCCAAGGCGCAGGATTACAGGCTGAGCCACCAAGCCCGGCTCATCCCCTGTCTTTAATTCGTCTCATTATTTCATTCATTCCGTCATGCACTCAAGAAACATTAACTGGGCAGGGTCAGTGACTCCTGCCTGTCATCCCAGCACTTTGGGAAGACAAGGCAGGAGAATTGCTTGAGCCTACATGTTCAGGACCAGCCTGGACAACATAACGAGATCTCGTCTCTACCAAAACATCAAAAAAATGATGAGCCAGACATGGTGAAGCACGCCTGAAGTCCCAGCTACTTGGGAGGCTGAGGCCAAAGGATCGCTTGAGCCCAGGAGGTTGAGGCTGCAGGCCAGCCTGGGTGACAGAGTGAGACCCCGAGTCCGAAAAAATAAAAAATTAAATAAATAAATAAGTAAAGTTTTCTGGACTTCCCTTCTCCACCAGCTACTGTCCGGTACCTCCGCTCACCTCTACAGCAAAATTCCTTGAAATAGCATCTACACTAGATGCTTCCCACTTCTTCCCTCGCTATCTCTTCTTAAATTCCTCTAGCCAGTCTTTCACCCCCACACTCCACTCAACTATTCTTGCTGAGATCATCAATAGCCTCAGGGCTGCTGGTCCTGATGGTTGTCCTCAGTCCTCCTTTTACCCGCCTCTGGGTGGCATCTGACCTGGCAGACCACACCTTCTTCCTGGGTACAGCTTCTTCACTTGCATTGGAGAGAACGTAATCTCCTGGTTTTCCTTCTGCCTTTTCCTTTCCTCACCAACAGTTCTTTTTTTGAGCCAGAGTCTCTCTCACTCTGCCACCAAGGCTGAAGTGCAGTGGCATGATCACAGCTCACTGCAGCCGCAGCCTCCTGGACTCAGGTGATCCTTCCACCTCAGCCTCCCACCTCAGCCTCCCAGATAGCTGGGACTACAGGAACATGCTACCATGCCCGACTAATTTTTAGGGTTTTTTTTGTAGAGACAAGGTCTCGCTATGTTGCCAAGGCTGGTCTCGAATTCCAGGGCTCAAACAATCCTCTTGCTTGGCCTCCCAAAGTGGTGGGGTTACAGGTGTGAGCGACTGTGCCCAGCCCATCATGTTTATCTTAATAACTTACTTAGTTTCTATGAAAAGTTCAGTTACTTTACATTTCTATGGTTTTTTCTTTTTTGTCAGTTTGCTCTATTGTTTAACTTTAAAACATTGATTGAAGTCATGAGTTTGTTAGGTCATCAGATTGGTCTCCCCTTTTGTATAGTCACAATTTCACTCTACATTTGAAAACCAGTACAAATCCTAGGTTGATCACAGGCCCACAGTAAAGATGCATTCATGTATCTGGTATGAGATACCTATCTTCACGGTATTAATCGTTTGCATTAATCAATACATTTTAACTTTTAAAAGATTTGACGTTAAACAAATTGATATGATGATGGAAGGACTAATTTCTCTCAAAGTAAAGGAATTTCTGCTCTGAGAAGTGGTGTTGAGAGGAGTTGTCAGTTCTGCTGCCTGTGTCCGGGTTCTCTGGCAAGACACCCTGTGTGTCAACTTCTGTGTCATGGAAGGATGCTGTGACTTGGAGTGAGGAGATTCAGCCCCACCCTGCCACCACCCAGCTATGAGGCCTTGGGTAAGCCAACAACTTTGCCGGGTCTCAATTGCTGTATGTTTAAAATAAAAAGAACATTACTTTGTCCTTTGTTGTTTAAATGAGATTATGTTGTGCCAATGGGGCTCCCCACCCCCACCACGCGGGCTCAGTATGCCAAGGTTTCTCTCCCTGCCTCCTGCCTCTTTGTAAGGGAGGCCAGGGCGTTTTAACTTAGAATTGTGTCTAAATTCAGCTGGTGTGTGGCATAAGCATGGTTATCTGCTTTCCCTCTCAGTTCTTCCTAGGTAGAGATGGGGGTGGGGAGAGGAAGCCTCGTGCAGCCCCGAGAGGAAGTCAGATGCAGCTACATAGTGTACATCTATTAAATGTATGCTATTTCCATAGAATTAAACATTTTTTGAGTCAGGGTCTTGGTCTGGCAGCCAGGCTGAAGTGCAGTGGCATGATCACAGCTCACTGCAGCCTCAGCCTCCTGGACTCAGGTGATCCTTCCACCTCAGCCTGCCACCTCAGCCTCCCACCTCAGCCTCCCAGGTAGGGAGGCGTGACCCTGGGGCATCTAGAAAGGTTAGATCATATTCAGGAACATTATTTTAAATTGACTGGCATTTTAATGTTTTGACATGGGAAGTAAGTGTTAGTTACTTGGAAATTTCACTTATCCCTTTAATCCCTTTGTCTTTCTTTCTTTTCTTTTTTTTTTTTTTTTGAGTTGGAGTCTCACTCCGTCGCCCAGACTGGAGTGCAGTGGCCGCTCCTGGCCACCGCAGCCTGGACCTGTTGGGCTCCGGCGATCCTTCCGCCTCCGCCTTCCGAGTAGCCGGAACTACAGGCGCGCGCTGCCACGCCTGGCTAATTTTTTTTTTTTTTTATTGTAGAGATGAGGTTTCGCTTGCCCAGGCGGGTCTCGAACCCACGGGCTCAGGCAATCCACTCACCTCAGCCTCCCAAAGGCACGGGATTACAGGCTGAGCCACCGAGCCCGGCTTCCCTTTGTCTTTCTATGGTACAAGACAGGTAAGACTGTTAGTTGGCTCAGGCTTGTTGGTCTTCAGTGAGTACCAGACTCAGAGTTGATGAGGAGGCTTGCTTTCTCTCCCGAAGCGTCAGAACTCACTGGTTGTGTTGCCAGCCCAGATACCCGTGGTACCCTGTTCTCCTCCCAAGTGGCCACTGTTTTCTGGAATATCTGTCACTACCGTAAGGCAAGCCTCATGATTTTAACCCTTGTCCCTAGGTTAATGTGTTGAGCACTTGTATCAGAGATAAGCAGGCAGGTCATTGATTTTTGAGGTAAAGAACAGCCATATAGCTGGGGAGGGAAAGATAAAATCAACCTTATAAGTTACAGTGGCACAGGGAGCTCTGCCTTCTCAGATTAATTTTGTTTCCAGGAATTATTGATTTCATGACTTTTTTTTTTTTTAAACCTAGGCCCGTTCTGCAGATTTCAGAGTAAAATGTCCTGTGGGGATAATGTTGTTCATCACTAACATGGGATTTTGTTTCCCATATGACCATGACAGTATTTTGGTTAGGGTTTTAGGTGATTTTTATATGCAGTGTAAACTCTGATTTAACTTATTATCAACTTACTAAAACCAAGGTTCTCTTCAAAGGTTTCACATAGGAGGCACTATGTTAACTGAGCCTTGAAGGGTGAATGAAATTTTTTTAGTGAAGAGGATGGGTGAGCTGAAAGGCTTGTTCTTTATCCTGTAGGGCAGTGGTGGTTGTGGATGCCATCTTGCATGCTGACATGTTGACTGATGGTGGCTTGTAAGGTCACTTCCGTGTCTAGTAGGAGGGAGGGCTTTGAGCTCTTATGGACACCGGACACGAGGGTGGAGCAGAAAGTACAGTCCAGTTGTTGTGAGTCTGATCTTTTGCAGACTTTCCTGGTCTGCCTTCACATATCCTCAGGATGGACACACACAGGCTGACCAGGGTTCTATGGGGGCTCTGAGGCAGGGGGAGCTGGAAGCCTGGACAGAGCAGTGGAACACTCTGTGAGAAACCCTCGCAGTCAGACCCCTTCACATATCACACCAGCCTCCGTTATTTACCGAGGACTCTGCCTACCCGACTTGCCATACTGATGGTTGAGTGGGGCACAAAAAGTGATCCCTGTCCTCAAGAGCTTGCCATCTGGCTGGAGACATAATGCCCCAAAGATGGTAAAATAAAAGAAACAAAAACCCAGGTGGCCTATTTCAGTGTAGTTCAGTGACTAAGGGCACAGTGTCTTGGCTTAAATCCTGACACTTTGCTTATCTGCTGTGTGACCTTGGGCATGGACTTGCAAGTCCTTCCGCAGTTGGCTGGTTTGTTATGGCATCCCCTCTCTCACAGAGCTGTTGTGAGGATTAAATGAGTCCATAGATGCTTGTTTAAGATGCTCAGAGCAGAGCAGGGCACAAAGTAAGTGCTGAACAACCATTATTTTGGTGGGGGAGTTCCTAAGCCCCAGCTTCCTCTTTATACTAAGAACTTCACGGGATTGTGAAGGTTTAGTGAAACAACGTCTGTAAAAGCATCCAGCAAAGAGCCTGGCAGAGATCAAGTGCTCAATAACCAGTGACCATCGTCATTCTTACCGTCTGATACTTGCTCTGGTGTGAGTTTACTTGGTCCTCCCTCCACAGAGGTATATGGGAAGATGCAGTGTACTCAGTCATATATTTTTGCTTTTGTTTTCAGAATCTGCCTTTCAAAACAAAATATGCATTTGTTCACAGGCTGCTCCTATGCCAAGAAAAATGACAAAATTACCCCCGCGTGCATACCCTTCTCTCCTCCCCACAGAGCCCTGTAAGAGCTTGTCTCTGGCTGTGCATATTTAAGTATTAACTGAGATAAAGCGTGAGCTCAGCAGGGGCTTTCTAATGGCTAATCCACAGTAACCCATTTTTAAAATCTTTCTCCCACGCAAGAAAAGAACTAGCAGGGAAAGGGTATTTTGGTGGCTATTTGGGAGAGGTGGGGAGGAAGGAGGGGCGTCTCAGCTCCCGGTTTTTTGCTTGGTGTATGCCTCTTTTCTAGGCCCGTCTGCCACATCCAGGCGTGAGGTGGAGAGACGGAGGAGGAAGGAGGTTCTGACAGAGTTCAAGTTCAGTGGTGTCCCAAGAGCTGAAAGCCACACCACGGCCCACTGTAATTAGGAAGAAGAGGAGCGGTGCTCCACCCCAAGAGTGTGAGGAAGGTACCTCCTTCCTCCCCTGCTAGGCAGTGACTGACAGCTGACAGCCAACAGCCAAAGACTGAGGATGGGAAGATCCTTGGAAGGCGAAAAGGCTTTCCTTAATAAATGCCACTGCTCTCCTGACCTCTAGGGGACCTTGAACTTCTGGCGTTGGGATAAGGCAAGGCATGGAGGGTCTTTTTGACCGAGGATCATGTAGCAGATTAGAGCTTGGCCTTTAGAATCTGATAGACCTAGTTCTAGTGTGAACTCCTTGGTTTACTGGCTTGGTTAAGGATCTTAAACAAGTTCTGTAACCTCTCTCTGCCCCCACCCCCTTTTTTTTTTATTTGGAGTCTCACTCTGTCACCAGGCTGGAGTGCAGTGGCACGCTCACAGCCACTGCAGCCTCAACCTGCTGGACTCAGGCTATCCTTCTGCCTCAGCCTTCCAAGTAGCTGGAACTACAGGCACGTACCAACACACCCGGCTTATTTTTTATTCATTTATTGTAGAGATTAGGTCTCGTCATGTTGCCCAGGCTGGTCTCGAACCCGTGGGCTCAGGCAATCCTCTCACCTCAGCCTCCCACAGTGCTGGGATTATAGACATGAGCCACTGCGCCCAGCCCTCTGCCCCCATTTTTCATAGGGAAGAACCTAGTCAAGGATTAAGTTGATGTTATACATGTTAAGTGCTTAGTGTGGTTCCTAGCAAAAAGTAAATTAAAAATGATCTCTTACTATTGGTGGTGGTGGTAATCACCAGCAACAACCAAAGGGCAGAGAGGAGGAAGCTGCCAGCATTTTCACACGGGTGAGAGCTGACAGTTGCCATCTGGAGTATAAAGGACTCTTCTGAGAACTTCTTCCAGTTCAATTCTCTAGGAAAGACAAGTAGGGCTGAGATAAGGGTCACGTCGTTTTCTGGTGCCTTCTTTCATGGGACTTTTAAGATCTGAGCCATTGGATTCAAGTGGAGTAAGGGAAGAATTGCCAGTAGGAAGAGTTCTGGTAGTTTGGGGTGTCAGTTTAGGGGGAGGTTTTTTGCTAGTTACTTCTTTTCTTCTACTGTCTTACCTAGCATGTTGGAATTGTGAAGTCAAAGCATGATAATATTATAAGCACATTTCCTAATTTTTTGGGAAGAGATTAAGAGGAGATGGAAGCTTTAGTTAATATTTTTGCTTCATACATAGCAAAACCTCTCTTTCAGCGGTATTATTTTATAATCTTTTTTTTTTTTTTAAACCACCTTTTTTTTTGACAGGAGACATTAGACAATCACTTTTTATGTGATTTTCTCAGGATTTTTTTTAATGAATAAAGTAGCACTTGTCTTTAAGCACCTTTGATAGGAATTTAGATAATAAGCCAGTGAAAGATCTTTTTTATCCATAAATTCCTGTGGCCTTGATGGTGAACTCGTGATAAAAAAGATTAGAAATAGAGACCGGGAGATTGATTCAGATATATTTGCTTGGTTATATAAATTCTGCACTCCCAGCTCTGGAGTAGAAAAAGCCCACTTGAAGTTTTGAGGACCTCCTTACACTTCCAGGTCATCCTTGAACGTCTTAAACATTGTGTAAACATGACCAGTTCTCTTCTATCTTGGTCCAAACTCTATGTTGGTCCTTTTTGAGAGATCATTTCCTTGGATTTGGTTGTAGCCTCCAGGGACACAGGCTTCAATGTCTAACATGGAGGGAGGAAAGAGGGGGATGGGTAAGGAAGGTTTTGGAGTATACAGGTGAGAGGGAACCACTGTAGAACAAAGACTGGAGGAGAGTGCAAGGAAGAGTAGGTTGAAAGGGAAAGGGGGAAAGGCAGAGAAAATAGGGAATAAGGAATAACCTTGAGAGAACCTAGAAGAAAGACATCAGGTGGGACTGGCCAGAGATGGGGTTGAGACAGAAAGATAGAGGTGGGTAAATGGGGGGAAAGAGAATGCATTAGGCTTGGGGCAGGTGTCATGCCTGAGGGACGCCCTTAGGACTGACTGTGAGACTTTCAAGGGAATTTGAGCATCTGGAGTTCCCAGGGGAGCACTGGGGAGCTGATCGACCAAGGAAGCCATTGGGCATTTGCATCTAATGGCATCACCTAAACTTTTTTTTTTTTTTTTTTTTTTTGAGTTGGAGTCTCACTCTGTCGCCCAGACTGGAGTGCAGTGGCTGCTCCCGGCCACCGCAGCCTCGACCTGCTGCGCTCCGGCGATCCTTCCGCCTCAGCCTTCCAAGTAGCTGGAACTACAGGCGTGTGCTACCACGCCCGGCTAATTTTTTGATTTATTGTAGAGATGAGATCTCGCCAAGTTGCCCAGGCGGGTCTCGAACCCGCGGGCTCAGGCAATCCACTCACCTCAGCCTCCCAGAGCGCTGGGATTATGGGCTGAGCCACCCAGTCCGGCTCACCTAAACTTTTGTGCTTTGGGTTGGGAAGAAACAGTAAAAGGGAGCTTTGCTTATCCTTTTTATGTTAATTTTCTTGTGATCTTATGGTTGAGGCCTGTCTTACTTGGGTCCGTCTGTTGTATGAGTCCA
>CAUYQG010286770.1:0-10971 GCA_963574415.1 Tarsius wallacei | reverse complement strand
AGTTTTGGGCCGGGCTCGGTGGCTCAGCCTGTAATCCCGTGACTTGGGAGGCTGAGGTGAGTGGATTGCCTGAGCCCGCGGGTTCGAGACCCGCCTGGGCAAGCGAGACCTCATCTCTACAATAAAATCAAAAAATTAGCCGGGCGTGGTAGCACGCGCCTGTAGTTCCAGCTCCTTGGAAGGCTGAGGCGGAAGGATCGCCGGAGCCCAGCAGGTCGAGGCTGCGGTGGCCGGGAGCGGCCACTGCACTCCAGCCTGGGTGACAGAGTGAGACTCCAGCTCAAAAAAATAAAATAAAATAAAATAAAAAAATAAAAATAAAAAATAAAAAATAAAAAAAATAAATAAAAGTTTTGATTAGAGGAATGAAGTCATTAGATTTACATTTTGAGACAGAAAATTTCAGCAGCCAAGCAGAAGATTCAAAAAGAACAAGGATTAAGTCATAGAGACCATGCACACAGAATTTGCAAACCAGGAGGGGATTTGGTCACCCTGATGGTAAATTTTAATCTTCTCAGTGGGAAAAATTTCAAGCAGTGTGCCAGGTTGTTCACATTGTTTAGAAAGATAAATGGCCAGATGTGTGATTATATTCCCATTTATAGGTTGAGACCAATGATTTAGCTGGTCAGAGACTTGGAAGGAACATGACTGGAACATTGGTGGCAAGGAAATTTGGGGAAGAAGTATGTAGTTAGAACTCTCTGAATGGACAAAAAAAAACATGAAGATATTTGTGTAACAAGTGAATGAATGCTTACCACAGGGTGACCTCAGCAGAAGAGGATTATAGTAATTAGGTCAATAGAAAAGCCCATTCCATGGATACCAATTGACTTCTTTCTTCAGTCACCCCTGTAGTCAACTGATGGGCTCATAAAAAATGTGGCCCTGGTGACAGGGATGGAGGTTATGGATGGGCTCAGCAACATGAACTTCTATTCACCAAGGCCAACTTGGCAGGGCTGCTGCTGAGCACCCAATCTGCCACACGCAGACCAAGGGATGGACTTGTGATGGTCAGTTCCTTGGTCAACTTGGCTGTGAAGAATGTGCCCTCTCCAAGTATGCCAGACCAGTATGTTAATTAGTGTGAGTTGAAAACATTGAAGTTGTAGTTTCAGAGGGGTGTAGCTGACCTACCTCTTCCTACATGCAGGAAACTATAATTCCTCCGGGACAGATAGTCTCCCTGTACCAGGGTGAGACTATCTGACCTTATCACCACAGACTGGGAGTTGGGCCTGCATTGGATCTGAGTAAATACACTTACCAAAATTGCCTATATCTTTCACTAATTTTATACTGTCCTTCCCCATATATCTCTAGTGACTCCCCTAAAAATTTGCTGTGCCCAGTCAAGTCCCCTTTGTCTTGTAATTTCTTCTCAACTATATTGTTTGTCATCTTAAAAAGTGTAAAAGCATCTTGCTTTGGCCACTTCTTCAGACTTCACTGTAGAACCGCGTATGTGTACAACTAATACGATTTATATGCTTTCTCTTGTTAATCTGCCTGGTGCCAATTTGGTTCCTGAATCCAGCTGAAGAGCCCACTTAGGGCTAAAGGGAGGTCGGAGGTGATCTCTGGCTCCCCTTCAACTGGACCACACACTAGCTATCTGGTTAAACATTATTTCTGAGTGTCTGTGAGGATGTTTCTAAAAGAAATTGCATTTGAATTAGTGGCCTGAGGAAAGCAAATGGCCCTCTAAATGTGGATAGGCATCATCCAATCCATTAAGAGCCTGAATGGAACCAAACAATGAAGGAAGGCTGAATTTGCACTCTGAACTGACTGCTTGAGTTAGGGCTTTGATTCTCTTCCGTCCTCCTCAGTTCTTCTGGTTCTCAGGTGGTTGATCAGACTGGGATTTACACTACCAGCTTTCCTGGATCTCCAGTTTGCAGATAATGGAATTTCTCAGCTCTTGTAATTACATGAGCCAATACCATATTATAAATCTCATATGCTCTCTTTCCCTGGAGAACCCTGACTAATACAGACACAGACGTGTTTAACCACCATGATGGAAAAAAACAAAACAAAACAAAACATACAAACGACAAACAAAACTTTAATGCTAATGCTTTTAAAGTGATTAAGAGTTCTTCAGTTTATGAGAGTCTTCACTGCCGATTTTCTTATAGAT
The DNA here is from genome assembly GCA_963574415.1 of Tarsius wallacei. NCBI lineage: Eukaryota > Metazoa > Chordata > Mammalia > Primates > Tarsiidae > Tarsius > Tarsius wallacei. The sequence continues at coordinate 8,816 of CAUYQG010286770.1, read as the reverse complement.
GTCTGCTTCACTTATTTATATTACCACCCTAGTCCCTCAATTAATGACAATTAAGAAAGGAGACAATAAACTGATGGTCATCCAGACCAAGAATGACTGTAGAATTAACTCAGGACTAGACACAGATTAGAGACAAAATATAGAAGTTGAAATCAGTGGAGTTGGAAATAGAGAATATTTGTGAGCCGCCATAAATGACAAAAGATGATTTCAAGGTAGGTGAGCCCACCCTCTAAGACTTTGCAGTCTGGTAAGAGAAGCACAGTGACAGTGAAAGTATGGGAAACAGCAATTTAAAAGGATGAGTTTAGGAAGAATAGTTCATGAAGGAGACTTTGAGGGTAGGTTAGTGTGCAGTCTCTGGCTTTGTCTGCCCTTCTTATGCCTATGGCATTTGTCTGTGAAGCATGATTAAAAGAGAAATAAGAAAAAAATGGCTCCACACATACTAAAAATGCCCTTAGATTCAGATAGTTGCCATCAACTAATTTCAATCTCGAGTTCATCAAAGGTACATAGGAGAGCCCACCAAGGCCAAACAAATGCATGGTGGTAGCTCCCAGCAGGCTAATAATTTGATTACCGTAAGCCTAATATTGTTTAGGTATTTGTTCGCACTTATTTAGTGGAAGTGGGGAGAAAGTGATTGTATTACATCACTATTTAAATCATGTTATGATCAGAATGTACATGTCCTTCTAAAACACATACATTGAAACCCAATCCCACAAATAGATGATGATATTAAGAGAGGAGACCTTTGGGACATGACAAGGGTATGAGGATGGAGTGCCCAGGAATGAGATTAGTACACTTGTACAAGAGGTTCCATAGAGCTCCCTGGCACCCTTTGCCATGTGAGGATACAGCAGGAAGACACATCTGTTATGAGGGTGGAGTGCCCAGGAATGGTGATACTGATTTTTCAGGTCAGCCTGGGCTTTGAGAGTGTCAGCTCAATGGGCAGGCTAGCTGAACCCCAGAGAGTGTTGGCTCGATTGGCTGGCAAACCTAGTCCCAGGATTGTTGGCTTTAATGGGCTGACAAACCAAGCCCTGACAGTGTTGCAGCTCCCAGAAGTGTCTCAGCTTTGGGAGTCTCATCTTCTGCCAGCTGCTCCCCGGTTGAACCAGCTCCTTTGACTGGCAAGCCAGCCTCTGGATGCACAGCTCTTAGGCTTTGACGATCTTCTGCAGCTCTTCAGGTTGGGGTTCTTGTCTCATGCCTAGGAGGAATGACAGACATGGATGGCCAGAAAGTGACAAAAGCAGAATTTATTGAAAGAACAGAAAAGCTCCCACAGTGGGAGGGGACCCAAGGGAGTTACCAGGCTGGGGCCCAAACCCAGTCCGTATGTAGCCCTAAGACTGAGCTGATTGGCTAGCATTAGCTGTGAGCTGATTGGTTGTTTTTCAATCTCAGCAGCATGAAGTTTGTTGCTTTTTGTACTTTTTGTCTCTATGATTTTGACTACTCTAAGGACTTCTGTCTGTCTGCCCAGTTGTTTACTAGAGTTGTTTACTAGATGTCTCCTCCTAGTTTGTTACTTTGTTACTGAGGGATCTGCCCTGTCTGTCTGCTGAGTTGTTTACTAACGGTTTTCTCTTAGTTTGTTATTTTGGACCTGCCCTGTCTGTCTGCCTCTTTGTTTTCTAGCTACCTCCTCTCTCAATGAAATTAGTGCACTTGTACAAGAGGTTCCACAGAGCCCCCTAGCACCCTTCACCATGTGGGCACACAGTAGGAAGGCACATCTGTCATGAGGGTGGAGTGACTAGGAATGAGATTAGAGCACTCTTATAAGAGGCTCCACAGTGCTCCTTGGTACCTTCCACCATGTGGGGACACAGCGGGAAGGCACATCTGTCATGAAGGTGGAGTACTCAGGAATGAGATTAGTGCACTTGTACAGGAGGCCCCACAGAGCTCTACGGTACCTTTTGCCAGGTGAGGACAACGGGAAGGCACATCTGTGATGCAATGAGCAAATGAATTTCTTGGCCTCTGGAACTGTGAGCAGTAGATTTCTGTTGTTTATAAATTACCCCATCTGAGGTATCTTTTATCAGCAGCCTAAAGAGAGTTAGACAAATATTTATTAAATAAGTTGTCCCATTTATTTATCTATTTATTTATTTAACCTTTTTTATTTGAGTCGGAGTCACACTCTTTCTCCCAGGCTGGAGTGCAGTCGCATGCTCATGGCTACTGCAGCTTCAGCCTACTGGGCTCTTGCAACCCTTCTGCTTCAGCCATTCAAGTTGCTGGAGCTACAGGCATGTGCCGCCATGCCTGGATAACTTTTTAAAAACTGATTGTAGAGACAAGTTCTCCTCAGGTTGCCCAGGCCGGTCTTGAACCTCTGCAATTTTTTTATTGTGGTAAAATATACATAATATCACAAAATAAAATTTACCATTTTAACCATTTTTAAGTGTACATTTCAGTGGCATTCAGTGCATTCATACTGTTGTGCAAACATTACCACTATCCACTTGAAGAATTTTTTCCTTCTTGCAAAACTGAAGCCCTGTACCCATTAAACATTAACTCCCCTTTCCCCTTCCTCCCTAGGCTCTGGAAACCACCATTGTACTTTTTGTCTCTATGATTTTGACTACTCTAAGGACATCATGTAAGTGGAAACATATAGTATTAGGCTTTTTTGATCGACTTATTTTACTTAGTATAATGTCCTCAGGTTTCATCAATGCTGTAGCATGTGTCAGAATTTCTCTCCTTAAGGCTAAGTGGTAAAGGAGGAAGTTATTTCTGTGATTTTGCTTTTTTTTTTAATATGCCTCATAGCTTTTCATCTTTCATTACTTGCATTACTATCTTTTTTGTGTGGCTAGTTGATTTTTTTGTAGTTAAATGTTTAAATTGCTTTCTAATTTCCTTTTGCATATAGTCTTTTTATTATTATTATTTTTGTTATAAAGATGTGGGGTACAATTCAGGGTTAGGGATACAAACTCTGATTATACAGGTACCCTTGTTGATGAGGTATGCCCCTCCCTAGCAGTTTCCCTCAACTGCCAATCCCACCCCCCCTCCCCTGGCAGTTTCCCACAACTGCCAATTCCTTTCTTACAGTATTATGATAATTGTTCAAGTCCGCTTATGAATGAGAACATGTGATATTCAGTTCTTTGTTTCTGTGAAAGACCACTCAGTATTATGGACTCTAAGTCCATCCAGGTTGCTGTGAAGTTCATGATTTTGTTCTTCTTTATGACTGAGTAATATTCCACTGTGTATATGTACCACATTTTTTAAAATCCAGTCCAGCTTCGAAGGGCAACATGGTTGGTTCCATGTTTTTGCTATTGTGAATAGAGCTGCAACAAACATACGTGTGCAGGTACCTTTTTTTGTAGAATGATTTGAGTTCCTCCAGGAATATTCCCAATAGGGAAATTGCTGGGTCATATGGAAGGTCAATTTCTAGTTCTTTCAGAAACCGCCACACTGTCCTCCAAAGAGGTTGCACTAGTTTGAATTCCCACCAGCAGTGTAGAAGCATTCTTTTTTTCTCTGCATCCTTGCTAGCATCTGTTGTTTGTTTTTATTAATGATGGCCATTCTTACTGGGGTTAGGTTGTATCTCAATGTGGTTCTTTTGTATATATTCTATAGCTATGTTCTTTATGGTTACCATAAAGATTATATTTAACACCCTAAAGTCACAACACTCTAATTTGAATTTATACAAACTGAACTATAATACCATATTTAAAATGCTCTTTTCCATTTTTGATATTACAAAATTATATCATTATACACTGTATATTCAAAAACATGCATTAATAGTTTTTCCAAATTCATTAGGCTTTTAAATTATATAGAAAGCAAAATGTTCAGTTACAAACTGTTGCTACAATAATACTTGTTTTTAGACTAACATTTGTCATATTTAAAATGTATTAGCCCTTTAAATTTTGTAGAAAACAAAAAGTGGAGTTATAAACTTTTGTTTCAAAAATTTTTATAATTGTCCTTTTCCTTCAGTGAGAGCTTCATATGAGTTACTAATCAAGTCTTCTTTCATTTCAACCTGAAGAACTCTTTAAATTTTCTTAAAGGGCAAAGCTAGTGATTACAAACTTCCTCAACCTTTATGAATCTGGAAATGTCTTAATTTCTCTCTCAATATTGAAGGACAGTTTTTTAGAGATGTAGCAGTCTTGGTTGAGTTTTTTTCTTTTTCTTTTTTTTTAAACATAACAACATGTTTTCCTTTTGGCTTCCAAAGTTTTTGATGAGAAATCTGGAATAGTATTAATGAGTATTGCTTGCATGTGACAAATCACTTTTATGTTACTGCTTTAAGGATGCTATCTTTGTCTTTGTCTTTCAAAAGTTTGATTACAGTCTGTCTCAGTGTCTCTTTGAGGTAATCTTATTGGAGTTCACCGAACCTCTTGGATGTTTATGTCTTTCATCAAATTTGGGTAGTTTTCAGCCATTGTTTCTTCAAATATTTGCTCTGTTTATATATTTATTTTTTTCCTTCTTCGCTGTTTTGTTTGCTTATTTATTTGTCAGCTTAATTATTTATTTTGAGTTGCAGTCTCACTCTGTCATCCAGGCTGGGGTGCAGTGGCACAATCATGGTTTACTGCAACCTTGACTTCCTGAGCTAAGGTAATCCTTTTACCTCAGTTGATGGAGTAGCTGGGACTACAAGTATATGCCACTGCGTCAGGATGATTTTTTAAAATTTTTGTGAAGACACAGTCTTACAATGTTGTTTAGGCTGATCTTGAGCTCCAGGGTTGAATCATTCATCTTGCCTTGGCCTTCCAAACTGCTGGAATACAAGGATAAGCCACCACACCTGACTTCTTCATTTTAGACTGCCACAGTGAAAATGTTGATTCGCTTACTGGTGTTAAACAGGGCCCTTAAGTTCTGTTTACTTTTCTTTAATATTTTTTTCTTTCTGTTCCCCAGATTTGATCATTCCATTGTCCCATCATAAATTTTCTGATTCTTTCTTCTGCCTGCTTAAATCTTCTTTTTAATCCCTTCAGCAAATTTTAAATTTCAATTATTGTACATCAACTCCAGAATCTTTTTATCTTTTTTTTTTTTTTTTTTTTTGGTTTTCTATTTCTTCATTGATGTTTCCATTTTGCTCATATTTTTACATTTTGTTCATATTTCCTTGACTTTCTTCCCATTTTTCCTTAGTTCTTTGGCATTCTTAAGACAATCATTTTAAAGTCTTTAGTAGATCTACCATCAGGTTTTTTTTTTTTTTTTCAGAAAGTTTTTAAATTTTTTATTTTCTTTTGTCATTTACCCTTCTGTTTCTTTGTATACTTTGTGATATTTTTATTGAATACTAAACATTTGAAATTTATAATGTTGTAACTCTTGAAACCAGACTCTCCCCCTTCCTCGAGGTTTGCCAATTTTTTTGTTTTTGTTGTTAATTTTTCCTTTTTGATTGTTGCTTTCTGCTTTTTGGTTGTTTCCATGCTGAAGACCAGCCTGAAGTGTAAACTTAATATCTTTTCAGACTTTTTTTCTCAGCCTGCATCTTTTTCTGGGCATGCATAGTCACTTTCTAATTTTCTCTGTATATTCAGTTGCTTTTGAATGTCCTGATTTTTAATATCTGGTTCCCAGAAGAAGAAGAAAGAAAAGCAAAGTGGGTATAGGAGGTTCTGATTCTTTAAATTTCCTGGAAGTCATTTCACCTGAAGGGGCAGTGACAAGTAGCAAAGAAGAGAGATTACAAAAACAATTGCCCACCTTCTTTGTCTGCATCTTTGTGATCAGAAGGAGCAATTATCAATCAGAACACAGATCACCAAATTGGAAGATAATGTCCCTTTTGTCTACTCTGGCTCCTGCACCAGTGTGTACAGCTGCTTCTGGAATTTATGCATGAATGCCTGCTCTGGGGATGGGAGCTGAATTATAGTTATTAGTATATTAAGAACTGAAAATGCCCAAAATTAACCACAGTTTACCACCCAATCCTTCTTCTGGCAGTTGCAATAGACTCCAGAGTTCCAAAACAGTTACATCAGAAAGATTCAGCCAAGGCAATTGTTGCCTAAGTGCGGAGAGAGATTCCTGGTGCTTCCTACTCTGTCATCTTCCCTGATTCTTACTGATAAAAAAAAAAAAATCCAAATATTTCAAAAGTACAAGGAGCTGCGAAGGAGTCTCTCCTTACATCTCTTACCCCGATATTCTTCTACCATCTTTATACTTTGGTGTATGTTATAGTTTACAGTTTGGTTTATATTTTCCCAGAAATATTGTCTTGCTTTTATAGAAACATTAGCACATCATTCTTTATTCAGATAAAATGCAACACACAAAACTTTTATATTATGAAATGAAGAATTAACTCTATCCAAAGAGGAGTCTAGATTTTGTCCTTGACTTTTTGGAGAAGATCTCTAGGACCCGAAATGTCATACCTAATAGGAGTGCCTTTGTTTGCCTGAGTGCTTTGGTCACTGGACAGTTTAACAGTATGATTTTTCATGGGGGTTCTGGGTTGTGACATATCAGTTCCAATGTCCAGGGAAACTGATGATTGAAAGTATTAGCCAAACTTCCATGGAGTGCTGCAAATTAAAGGTCAGCTATGCAAACAGTATGTGATAAAACTCTGGGCACCAAAGACCTGGAAGAGGCTTCTGTGCATATTGTCTTTTAACGTGACCAGGAAGAGACAATGCCAACCATGACTCCACAGAAAGAGGACAACTGGAAGCTCCCTGTTTGGATCCTTCCTGGATTCTACCCTGTGTGTCTCTTTCCCTAAGATAATTTTCATCTGTACCCTTTTCTGTCATAAATTGTAATGTGAGTATAACAGCTATAAATAAGTTCTGAGTCTTTTAAGATAATTATTAAAACTGAGAATGGTTTGTAGAACATTTATTAACTTGTAATTGGTATCAGAAGTGAGGATGATTTTGTATGGGATCTATGCTCTCAAACACTACTGTTTAGATAACTCCAGGTTATGAATATGGGCCTTGAGACCTGAAAAGTTATGTTTGAATTTTTTTAAAGGGTTTTTTTTTTCCTCCTTTCCAGACATTTTTTACCATCTGTATTCACTTATCTTTTTATTTTTTTTGGATTGTAGGATTAACTTGTGAGAATTGATGAAGAATTTGGTGAGTAGCATGTTTGGGGCAGCACTGAATTTACAAATTAACATGGGGACATTTATATAGTTGTAATACTTACTTTTTCCATTTATAAATTTTGTATGAATCTCTATTTATTTGTCTCCTTTATATCCATTAGTGTACTGAATATATTAGATATGCTTCTAAATATTTTATATTATTGTTGCTATTTCAAGTAACATTCTCTCTTTGCTTTTTCTTATTGTTCATTTCTGTTGTATAGTTAAAGTGGTTGATGTTTTTGTGTATTGATCTTTTATATTCAGCAATGGTAATAAAAGCCAGTAAATAATTTTAAGATGCTTTCAAGTCAACTCTCCTGGGTTTCATTTGTAGAGATTTATATCATTTGTAAATTCTTGCTGTTTAATCTTCTCAAATATGTGTGCTTTTTATTTATTTTTCTTGAATTACTGCATTATCTGGGGTATCTGGAAAGATTTTGATTCATGATAGCAATAGTCGGTACTATGGACTAAATGTTTGTGCCCCGCCCCCAAATTCATAGATTGGAGCCTAGTCCTCCATTTGATATTTGAAATTGGAGCCTTTGGGGGTTGATTATGTCATAGGAATAGAGCCCTCATGAACGGGATTAGAGTTTTTAATGAGAAGAGACGTGGGATAATTTGCTTTCTTTCTCTTTCTCTCTCCACCATTTGACAAGACCAGGAAGTGGACCCTCAGAAAAACCAAATTATCTTGTACATTTCTTGTATCATTATCTTGTACATTTCAGCCTCCAGAATTGTGAGAAAAAATGTTTGTTGTTTAAGCCACCCAGCTTCTGGTATTCTTGTTATATTAGTCTGAAAAGACTAAGACAGTTAATATCTATAATTTTTTTACTGTGTTCAATGTAACTTTTATTTGTTAATAATGATATGATTTTAAAATTTCTTTTATTTCATTATAAAGGTGTGGAATACAAGTGAGGGTTAGCTACGTTAGTCTACAAAGTATATGCATGTAAAAGTACATACTTTTTCAAGAATAGAAATTATTGGCTAGCTCCTGTGTGTGTACAAATATTCAAGTATTAAATGACTCTAAGAGTGATGTACAAAACTAAGGTAAGTTAATACCACATCAGTATGACTCCTTCCAGTATCATATACTATGACTCCAGAATTTATTATACTTTAGCTGAAATTTAGTAAGTCCCCCCCCAACACACTCCCTTCCTGTGTTTCCTAAGTACATGGCATTCAACAATTATCATCTGAACTGGGAATCATCCATAACTTTTACCTTTTCCTCATCCCAGATTAACCTGGTCTCAATTTTTATGATCCTACCTTTTCAAGCTCTTTGAAATTCTTTTGTTCTGCATTAACTCACTCTTAGATCTTTATCATTTCATTTCTTACCATCAGAGAAGTTGTTGATTAGGGAACCATGTAGAAGTCGGGAAGAGGAAGGAGTTAATTATGAAAAAGTATAAAACAGACACTAATCACCTTGGTGAGACCTCATCTCTACAATAAATCAAAAAATTAGCTAGGTGTGGTAGCACGTGCCTGTAGTTCCAGCTACTTGGAAGGCTGAGGTGGAAGGATCGCCGGAGCCCAGCAGGTCGAGGCTGCGGTGGCCGGGAGCGGCCACTGCACTCCAGTCTGGGCGACAGAGTGAGACTCCGACTCAAAA
>CAUYQG010286750.1:0-20052 GCA_963574415.1 Tarsius wallacei | reverse complement strand
CTCCGCCCCCGCCACGGTGCCCTGCGGGTCCCCCCCCCCCCCCCGGGGGGGGGGGGGGGCAGTGAATCTCCTCTCTCTCTCTCTCTCTCTCTCTCTCTCTCCAGTTGTGATTTTTTTCTTAACCACTGGTGGCCAAGCCATGTGTTCTTTGAGCTATGGTTGCCATGTTTTTTTAACTTTGGCTCCCTCCCCTACCTTGGGGAGATGAATCCCCTCTCTCTCTCTTTCCCAATTTACCTTTTAAATAAACTATAGTTTCCAATCTAAAAAAAATCAATTTTTATTTTAAAGAACCAAGTTAGCCATCTGAATTTGGTGTCTGGATCATGGGCAATGTGAGGTGGAGGTGTTTAGGATCTGTGAGGGGAGCAGAGATTTGTAAAGTAGTTGACATATCTGTCATTGCATGAAACATCTGCTACCATTGATGAGGTTGGTGATAAAAAAATGAGTTCAAGGAAAAAAATGTTGTCTCTTTCTGTGAGGAAATAGATAAAGACCACAAAACAATGTGGCTGAGTTTCTGAATATCACTTCCTCCAGATTTCACTTTTTTTTTTTGAGTCAGGGTCTCACTCTGATACCCAGGCTAGAGTGCAGTGGCACAATCACAGCTCACTATAGCCTTGACCATCTGGACTCAGCTGATTCTTCGCCTCAGCCTCAGAGTAGCTGGGACTATAGGTGTGTGTCACTATACTCGGCTTACTTTTTAATTTTTTGTAGAGATGAGGTGTCGTTATGTTGTTCATGCTGGTCTAGAATTCCTGGGTTCAAGCGATCCTCCTGATTTGGCCTCCCAAAGTGCTGGGACTATAGACTTGAGCCATCACACTTAACCCCCTATTTTTACTTTTAATTTTTTGAGTTGGAGTCTTACTCTGTCATTCAGGCTGGAGTGCAGTGGCATGATCATGGCTCCCCACAGCCTCAAACTCCTAAGCAATCCTCCCAAAGTGCAAGGATCACAGGCATGAGCCACTATGCCCGGCCAGTTTCCACTTTTGTTGTTGGAGGAAGACAGCACTATGGTTCTGCCAGGATCCTTGTCCTGGTCTTTCTTGGAGAGCCCATGCAGGGAGAAGAGAGAAGCTCTAAGCTTGTGGACCAGATGCTTCCCAAGATTCAAGGCTCGAGTGAGTAGGAGACTCCAGGACTCAAATGATTCCAAAGGGCTCCGAGACAAGGATGGAAATACAACATTACCCAGCATCAGAATTCCCTGCCACAAGCTTGGATCCACAGCTCAGAAGCTCAACTAAGTGTAGCCTCTGAGTGAGGTAAGGAATATCCCCTATAGATTTATCTTCTCCACTGTGTCTGGCTCAACACACTTGGGCACAGAAGGGTGGACCCTGCTCTCAACACTCAGAGTTTGTTCACTTGTTTCAATGCAAGAGATGGTTTCCAGTGTTGGTTAACAGTGACCACCAGGGGAAGTGGGCTGTCTCCATGAGTGCTGCTGGAGCTCAAGTCCAAGAAGACATAGCAACTTACTTCCAGGGACATTCTTCAAACCCCTGTCCAAGCGGAGTTCAACTTTACACTCAATCATCTCAGGCTTGTGTCCATTGGGTGCAGGGAGCTTCCTGGGTCTCTGTGCTGTCCAGATAAAGAACAGAGTCTCAGCCCTAGGACAGTCAGGTCCCACTGGCATCCAGGAATATTTCCAAGTTCTCCATCAAATCCATGGCAGAGGTGCTTAGGACCAAGTGACTTTTACAATGTGAAAGATGTCAGAATCAAAATGGAATTGCTTATGTTGAAAACCCTGAGAAATGGAGCTGGAAAACTCTGAGAAATAGGTGTGTCCCTCCCTCCCCTGGCAGTTTTTTCAGTCATGGAGGGAGGATCCTTTTGCACAAATGACTGATAACAAGAACTATCGCCAAAGACTGTAAAAACCACAACCTTGAATAAAAGCCACTGCAACTTTACATACTTCTGGAAAGACATCTGCTCGGAAACTGTCTGTCCAACCTCAGACTGGTGTTATACTTGTTATTAATCTTTGTTAGTTAAGGATAACTATCTCAGAAAAATTACGCAATCCTCCTCCTTTTTTCTTGAATGAACTTTTTGTTTGTTTATCTTCCTGAATACATGAATAGTTTACATGACTGGGTGGCTTGTAAACAGTAACAATCTGTTTCTCACAGTTCTGGAGCCTGGAAGTCCAAGATCAAGGTGCTGTCAGAACAAGTGTCTGGTGAGGGCCTGTTTTCTGGTTCATAGATGGCATCTTCCTGCGGTGTTCTCACCTGGTGGAAGGGCAAGAAAGCTCTCTGGGGTTTCTTACATAAGGGCACAAATCCTGCTCCCAAAGGGCTTAATAGCCTCCTAATGGCCCCAACTCCTGATACAATCACATTAGGGATTAGGTTTCAATACATGAATTTTGAGGAGACACAAACATGCAGATCATAGCATCATCAGAAGAAGATTTCAATGAGAACCTCAAGAAACCTGTCTATCAGGAGCTGGAGTCATGGAGAAAACACGTCTCTGTCAGACAGGTGCCCAGAGGTGTGGGAGAGAATTGAGAGAAAACCCCGACTGTTCCCCTTTTCCTTTTCTCTGATCTCCTCCCAATGATGCCCATTGATCAGAGAAAGGTGGAAACATACAGTTCTTTAAAACAAGCAAGCACATATCACTTTGAAAGAAATATGTTGGAAAACATTTTTTTTTTCAGTAGTCAAGTATACTTTTACAATCAGGACTCAAAAAACACTAAATATAAAATAATATTTTTTAAAAATCTGGGTGTGGTGGCATGTACCTGAGTAGTCTCAGCTACTCAGAAGGCTGAGGGAGAATTGCTTGAACCCAGGGGTTTGAGGCTGCGATGAGCTATTATCGCACCACTGTGCTGAAGCCTGGGCAATATAGCAAGACCCTGTACCAAAATAAAAATATAGATAACTGGATTATAATATGATTCTGATATTTTATACTTTAAAATATACTAATAAGAGAGTGAAAACTCAACCTGACTGAGAGTAGATATTCACAATATATATGTCTGACAAAGAACTCACATGCATAATAAGCACAAAGGTAAAGAAAATTTCCTTCTTTTTTTAATTTTTATTTTAAAGATGTGGGATACAATTCACAGTTAGGTATACAAACGTTCATTATGCAGGTACCCTTGTTGATGAGGTGTGCCCCTCCCTCCCCTGGCAGTTTTCCTCAATTGCCAATCCCACCCCTCCAGAAGTTTCCCACAACTGCCAATCCCTTTCTTATAGTATTTTGACAATTGTTCAAGGTCCACTTATGAGTGAGAACATATGGTACTCTGTTCTTTGTTTCTGTGATAGATCACTGAGTATGAGAGACTCTCAATCCAGCCAAGTTGCTGCGAAGCCCATATGCTTGTTCTTCTTTATGGCTGCGTAATATTCTATTGCATATATGTACCACTTTTTAAAAATCCAGTCCAGCTTCAATGGACAGCATGGTTGGTTCCATGTTTTTGCTATTGTGAATAGAACTGCAGCAAGCATGTGTGTGCAGGTATCTTTTTTTGTAGAATGATTTGAATTCCTCTGGGTAGATGCCCAGTAGGAGGATTGCTGGGTCACATAATTTCCTTCTATATAATAAAAGAAGAATCAACTCATTTTTTTGAAAATGTGGACATGAGAAAGGCTGAGTAGGCATTTCACACACATAAAAAATATATCCAAATGATCAAAACCTTATGAAAGTGTTCTCAACTGCATTGGTCACCAAATAAATAAAAACTGAACCCACCATAAAGTGTTGCTACACATAACAGGGTAGCTGAAATAAAACAAAGAAAAACTTGAAGAGTTTGATGATGTAGAACAACAGAACACTCAGATACACTTAATGGGAGATTGGAAAAATGCTTGGTTGTATTGCATGAAGTCAAGCAAATGCATGCCATGTCCCACAGCAATTACTAGTCTTATGCCAACAACAACTCCCCTCTGTGCTCACCCATTGGCACGCATTCAGATATGCAAAGCAGTAGTGTTTATAAAAGCCTCAACTTGGAGCTAAATAAATGCCTGTCAGCACTTGGATGAATAAATACATTGTGATTATTAACACGGTAAAACACTATAGATCCATGAGAATCGATGGCCTACAACTATATGCATGTTTGTGGATAAATCTTACAAACACTTGGTTGAGTAACAGAAGCAAGACACACACAAGTGACCATAGGGCATTTTCACATATGTGTAGAACACTGCATTCACAACATTTAATCTATGTTGTTAGGATTAGATAGTCAGAGTAGTCATTACTCTTGGAGAGAAGCTATGAGAAAGCATAATAAATTAATTAGGGTGGTGTGACTTGGGCATGCTCAATTTGTGAATATTCTTCAAGCTGTCCATTTGATATGTGCACTTTTGTCTATTATACTTTAATAAAAACAGACACCCACCCACCCACCGAGACACATCCTCATAAAACTGCAGAAACCCAAAGACAAAAATCTTAAAAACATTGAAAGAAAAAGATCACATTCTTTTCAAAGGAGCAACAATAAGCTTTACAGCAATTTGCAACAGAAATGATTGATTCCAGCAACAATGGGATGGTATATTTAAGGTGCTGAAGGAAAACAACTTGGCAGTTGTTTACCTGGAATTCTGGAAAAACAGAATTGGAGGTGAGATAATCACACCTCAGGTGATGGGAAACTGTATTGGTCACCCACAGATGGGTACCAAAAGAACAAAAGGATTAGGTGGGTGGAAAATAATCCCTGTGGAAACAGAGAAATATGGGAGGAGATGAAGAGCAACAGAAAAAGGCACACTATTTGGGGGAAAATGGAAAATTTGAACGATGATTTCATTGTTAATAAACTACAAAAATATTGGTGCATGTTTGCTGTGTGTGATGACATTCCAAAACTTGCTTTGAAAACTATACTTTGAAATAAAGTTAAAAATGACAGCATACATATATACAAACACACATAGATATATGTGAAATGATGCTATATAGACAAAAATGCAAGGGAAATTTGAGCACACGATTTTGGTTGGTCACTTTAGGTGACGGGGGAGGGGCATACTGGGGTGCACTGCACAAGTGGGCATGACTTTAATTTTCTGATTTCCCTGAAGGATGTTGATTTCAGAGCAGGTTTTTTTTTTCTACACGTTCTGGTCAACTTTATTTAAACTGGCCTTGGAAATCTACCAGTGTTATACTGGCAATGGTTTAACAATCAGCATTTGCCAATTTCTTTGGTGTAAATACTCATACCATGGCTTTGATATGAGTTTTACATTTGGTAGAACCAAACTGTGTCCTCTTTGGGTAGGAGAATTGGAACAGAGACATGACTGTAGTCAGGGATGAGTCTTGCCTAATATTATTGCCTTGGGTCTCAGGCAAAAAAAAATACCAATCAATCAATCAATTGGAAATCTATGTTCCTTCATCAGCCCAATCCCAGGAAGATCAAAAACCCATACAGAGAGTGTAGGGAAAAACTGTTCATTTTTATGTGTGCAGTATCAACTTGTAAACATTTGAACTGTGATGCTGGTGCCTGGCACACCACATCCTGTGAATTTTTCAGTTTTGTTAAACTCTTGACTCCGGTATAGCAGAAGCATTTTTGTATTACCCACATTCAATGCCTGTTATGTCTCTGTCAATTCTGGAAGGGGAGAGAGGAGGAGGTTAGTGTGGAAATTCCTGTCTGAAGGATCTGGCCTCTCCACAGTAGGGCTGGAAATGTGAGCTGGTGGGGAGCTAAGTCCATCCACCATCGGAGCCCAGGCCAGGCTATCAAGGCTGACATCCAAGAGGAAGCCACTGGAAGGTCAAAATGCAAATGGAGATGGCCAGGCAGGTGGTGTGTGCCAGTAGTCCCAGCTCTGTGGCAGGCTGAGAAGGGAGAATCACCTGAGCCCAGGAGGTTGGACCTGCAGTGAGCTGTGATCATGCCACTGCAATGCACTCCAGTTTGGATGACAGAGTGAGACTCTGACTAAAAAAAAAAAATCCTGGTCTTCGTTCTAGGATTCCATTAGGGACAGAAGATGAAGACACAGGTGAGTGACTCCCCACTAATACCTCCCTTTGGGTTGCTTTTCTGGTTGAATAAAAAAGGGTTCTTTAAGGTGGATAAGGTGAAACACAGAAAAGTGAGCTAGCACGGGTGGTGAGGGGGAAGGCTTTACAGTTGAGCCTCCTGGAGATGGCAAGAATTGGAGACCTCTGGGCATCCTAGACTTAGATTCTGCAGACACTTCCTTTTGGCTGAGCCAAGCTAGGGATGCTCAGAAACTGGTGTCTTTGAGACTGGCTTAGATGGGAAGGAATTACCTAGGGCTGCAATAGACAGGACTCTTAGGGACCCAGGGTTAAGCTTGAGGTCTGCAGTCTGTCCAAGAGATCCAAGTTGGAAATCATTATGGTGATCAGGTATCAGGGAGAAGACTGGCCAGGAGCAATGGCTATGCCTGTCATCCCAGTACTTTGGGAGGTCAAGCCAGGAAGATTGCTTGAGCCCAGGAGTTTGAGATCTGCCTTGGCAACATGGCAAAACCTCGCTTCTATTTTTAAAAAAAATTGGCTGGGCTTGGTGGCTCAAGCCTGTAATCCTAGCACTTTGGGAGGCTGAGGCAAGAGGATTGCCTGAGCCCGGGGGTTCGAGACCAGCCTGGGCAACTTGATGAGACCTTGTCTCTACAATTAACTGAAAAATTGACTGGGCATAGTGGTATGCACCTGTAGTTCCAGTTACTTGGAAGGCTGAAGCGGAAGGATCGCCTGAGCCCACTGGGTTGATGCTGGGGTGGCTGTGAGCATGCCACTGCACTCCAGCCAGGTGACAGAGTGAGACTCTGACTCAAAAAAAAAATTAACTGGGCATGGTTGTGCATGCCTGTAGTCTCAACTACTTGAGAGGCAGAGGAGGGAGGATCACCTGAGCCCAAGAGTCCGGAGCTGCAGTGAGCTGTGATTCTGCCACTGCACTTCATCATGGGCAACAGAGTGAGACCTCAACTCAAAAAAATAAGAATAAAACAAGTCCCAACTGGGTGCAGTGGCTCATACCTGTAATCTCAGCACTTTGGGAGGCTGAGGCAGGATGATTACCTGAGCCCAAGGGTTTGAGACCAGCCTGGGAAACACAGTGAATCCCTGTCTCTCCAGAAAAAAAAAAGAAAAAACAAAAAGAAAAACAAAATTAAATTACTTAAAAATAATAAAAATAACAGTAGTGGGATTGCTGGATCATACGGTAGTCCTATTTTTAGTTTTTTGAGGAAGCTTCATGCTGTTTTTCACAGCAATTTCATCATTCCCACAACAGTATGCAAGGGGTCCAATTTCTGCACATTCTCAACCAACACTGTCTTTTTTTTTTTTAAGTAACATCCATCCATAGTAGGCTATTTTTAATGTGTGAAATACCTTATTGGGATTTTAACAAATATTAGAAACGTGGAGAAAGGTTTTATGACTTCGCTTTTAAATACCGGGAAACGTCACTTCAGGCGTCGTAACATCTTGCCCAAGAACGAATGGTTGTTATTTGTGGAGCTGGGATGGCATCTGAGTCGCCATGTTGCACAACCCCATTCTGCCTTGTCCCATGGATGCTGAGACAGGCTAACATGTCAGAGGACAAGTGCTGTCTCATCTGAGCATGTGGGTAACGTTTTTCAGAAACCAAGGCCCTCCTCCCTCTTGTCTAATCAGCGGTTAGAGCAGAGAGAACAGTAGAGACAAAGCTTCCACTTTGCATGAGGTGGTTGATGTAGAAACCCCATGACAGGAACCCCTGGCCAACACATCCTGTTCCCTTGCATCTGCTGTGGAGTTCTCTCCTCTCTCCAGTGTGTTCCAAGCGAGGCAGAGCGCTGGAGCATGGACCATGTCCCCCCACCCTGCCATCCTCCTGGGCCTAGGTGAGTCCTGGAAGGAACAGGGAGGATTCAAGAGACAGAGGGTATGGAGAAGCTTGAGAAAGTTTCCTGCTCAAGCCCGACTCCAGTCCAGAAGATTCTGGGGCTCTGGCGGGGGGAGGTCATCCCCCGACAGGCTGCCTCTGTACCTAAGTCTGACACAGACAACTCAGTTCTAGAAATTGGGGCCCAGGTGTGGGGATGAGGCCAGCTTGAAGAAGGGCTGAAGGAACCGGGTGTCAGATTACACTTGTGATCCCAGCACTTTGGGAGGCCAAGGCAGGAGGATTGCTTGAGCCCAGGAGTTCAAGATTAGCCTGGACAATGGAGTGAAACCCCGTCCTCTGTAAAATATAATAAAAATAAAAGAAAGTGTTGGGAGGAGGGGAGATATCCCATTTGGAAGAAGAGACTTGAAGATTTTATCTTGAAACTACTTTTCAGCAAGAAAGAGGATTATACTCAGATATTAATGTGGGGGAGGGATGGTTTGGTAATTGTGGAATGCTGAACATTCATCAGCTCCAAGGCCCTCTTGATAGCAATCCCTGTGAGGCATTTTTCTCACTGGGGTTTCTCTTACAGTACTCTGCCTGGGACAGCTGATCCACACCAATTACGGTGAGTCACCTCTTCCCGGTTCTCTCTGTACTACAAGGGCAGCTGTGAATGGGGGAGGGGGGTACTGATCCTGGGAGAGCCTGGAGGGGTGCCCATAAATATACCCTGAATTGTAACCCACCCTGACCTCTCTCCCCATTCTCAATCTGTCTTTTGTTTCTCTGTTTTTTAAAAATTTTTTTTGAGTTGGAGTCTCACTCTGTCGCCCAGACTGGAGTGCAGTGGCCGCTCCCAGTCACTGCAGCCTTGACCTGCTGGACTCTGGTGATCCTTCTGCCTCAGCCTTCCAAGTAGCTGGAACTACAGGCGCGCTATCACGCCTGGCTAATTTTTTGATTTATTGTAGAGATGAGGTCTCACCAAGTTGCCCAAGCAGGTCTCGAACTCGCGGGTTCAGGCAATCCACTCATCTCAGCCTGTTTCTCTTATTTTTTTAAACATTTATTTTATTTTATTTTTAAGTTGGAGTCTCACTCTGTTGCCCAGTCTGGAGTGTAGTGGCACACTCATGGCCACCCCAGCGTCAACCTGCTGGATGTCAGCGATTCTTCCACCTCAGCCTTCCAAGTAGCTGGAACTACAGGCATGTGCCACTGCACTCCAATATATATATACATTTATATATTGATTTATTGTGGAGACGAGGTCTCACCAAGTTAGTTGCCCAGGCTGCTCTCAAACCTGTGGGCTCAGGCAATCCACTGTCCTCAGTCTTCCAAAGTGCTGGGATGACAGGCTGAGTCATCAAAACTGGCCTAAAATTTATTTTATTTTAAAGGTATGGAGTACAATTCAGGATTAGGTATGTTTCTCTTATTTTTTGAAATTTCATTTTTAATTGTCAAATAATTATATGTGCTTATGGGGTACAAAGTGATGTGTTTTCGGCTTTTTGTTTTATTTTATTTTAGAGTTGTGGGGTACAAGTGTGGATTTACTACATAAGTAGGTTGCATTGCAGGTGAAGTTTGGGCTTCTGGCTGGCCCTCTCTCCCTTGGTAATGGACCAGGTGCCCAATGTGTTGCCAACAACGTGATGTTTTGATAGATGTTTATGCCGTAGAAGGATTAAACAAAGTGAACTAACATATTCATCACTTTGCACACTTACCATTTTTTTTTTGTGGCGAGAACATTTAAAATGTACTCTTAGCAATTTTGGGATATGTGATGCATAATTATTAATTATAGTCATCCCACTGTGCAATTGATCTCAAAAATGTTTCTTCCTGTTTAACAGAAACTTCGTATCCTTTGACCAACATCTTATTTCCTGTCTCTGATAATCATCATTCCGCTTTCTGCTTCTGTGAATTCAACTTTTTTAGATTCCCACAACTAAGTGAGATTACATAGTGTTTATCTTTCTTTGCCTGGCTTGTTTCACTTGGCATAACGTCCTCTGGGTCTATCCCTGCTGTTACAAAATGACAGGGTCTCCTTCTTTTAAAAGGCTGAGAAGTGTTTCATTGTGTATATGTGCCACATTTTGTTTGTTCATTCATCTGCTGATGAACACAGACTGATTCCATTTCTCCGCTTTTGAGAACGGTGCTTTAAGGAACACAGGAGTCCAGGCAACTTCTTGACACACTGATTTCCACAAAGACGATTCAAATCCAGCATATCAAGGCTAAGCCCATGAGTTTTCCCTACATAAACCCAAACTTCACACAGCAGTTCCTTGGCAGGGGATATGGCACCAAGGACAGAATTCGAGGCTTTATTTTAACCCCCTCTTCTCCATACCCCAAAGCAGTATATCACCGTAAATTTTTCTCATCTTTCCCTTTCTCTTCATACACAAAAGGGGACCCCCAAAAATCCAGCATTATCTTTTGGAAGGCGGGCCTCTTGTAGTACAGGCTTCCTCCACTAGGTCAGTGTTCTAGGATCCCATCTGCATCAGTGTACCAACTAGTGTTGTGAGAAGCTATGTGGTGGAAGAAACATCCCAAGCTGTGGCAAGCTGGTGACTGGTTCTTCCACCATAACAATGTACCTTCCCACACCACGTTTTTTTTTTTAGTGTTCAGCAGTTTTTGACCAAAAGCAGCATGACCCCCACACTCCACCCTTCCTATTCACCTAATCTCACCCCGAGTGAGATTCTTCTTTTGTTTCCTTGGATAAACAAAGTCCTTAGAGGGAAATGTTTTGCTGATATGGAAGAGGTGAAACAAAAAACAGCAGAAACACTAAAAGGCATCAAAATGGATGAATTCAAAAACTGTTTTGAGCAGTGGGAAAAGCAGCTCAATAGTTGTATTGCATCAAACAGAGTACTTGGAAGATGACAAGTTTAAACATGTAAGAATAAGTACACAATTTTTTGTGTGGGATGCATTTCTATTTTATTTTAATTTAATTTTTTATTTTGAAGATGTGTGGTACAATCCAGGGTTAGGTATACAAATGTTCATTATGCGGGTATCCTTGTTGATGAGGTGTGCCCCTCCCTCCCCTGGCAGTTTTCCTCAACTGCCAATCCCATCCCCCTTCCCCTGGCAGTTTCCCATTACTGCCAATCACCTTCTCATAGTATGATAATTGTTCAAGGTCTGCTTATGAGTGAGAACATGTGGTACTCAGTTCTTTGTTTCTGAATACACAATTTTTCAATGAATAAATTCCTGGCTTTTTTGGGTCCCCCTTGTACTTCTAACTTGGTTTAAGAGACAGCACTGCTCACCTCTGGATTGCTGTTGACTCCTGATGGGCCTGCCTTAGCCTGTCCACCTCACTGGTGCACCCTCCCTTCTTGACACTGGGCAGATTGTCATTTGAATTGCAAAAGCACAAATATGACCATCGTACTTTCCACAATTTAAAATTGCTATTTGGAATTTCTTTCAATTTCAATTTTATTTTAAGATAAAATAATTATTTTTCCTTGGAGCCCTTCCACTATTTATTGGCAGGCAGAGTCAGGTCCCTGCATCTCTCTTCAGTCTGGTCATGTTTATTTTCCCAACCACATTTTGTCCCTATGCCTTCTGTTCATGTATCTTTAGATTCCTTGACTTTCACTTTTCAAACACATCATATTCGGCTCAACTCTGGGCCCTCTCACATGCTGAGTTTTAAAAATTAATTAATTTGACTGGGCACAGTGGCTCATGCCTATAATCCCAGCACTTTGGGAGCCCAGGGCAGGAGGATCACTAGAGCCCAGGAGTTTGAGACCAGCCTGGGCAACATAGTCAGACCCTGTTTCAAAAAAAAAAAAATTAACCAGGTAGCACCTCTGCAATACCAGCTACTCAGGGGGTGAAAGGATCACCTGGGCCCAGGAGGTCAAGGCTGTGCCAAGCCATGATCATGCCACTGCATTCCAACCTGGGTGACAGAGTGAGAGCTCAATTCTAAAAAGTTTTAATTAATTAAAAATTGGTAAATAAAAATTGCATATTTTTTTTGTGGTCAGAACACTTAAAACCTATTCAATTGTTTAGTAAGATATATATATATGTGTGTGTGTGTGTGTGTGTGTGTGTGTGTGTGTGTGTGTGTGTGTTCTTTTCTCCAAGAAAAGAATACATTGTTATTACCTATAGCCAATATATTGTACATTAGCTCTCTTGAGTTGTCTGACTAAAATGTTGTATCCTCTGAGCAACATTCATATGCACAAAGGTTTTTTTCCACTTTTATTTTTTGTTTGTTTGTTTTTTTGGAGATGAGGTCTCCTGGCTGGAGTGCAGTGGCATGCTCACAGATCATTGCAGCCTCATTCTTCTGGGTCTCCCAAGTAGCTGGAACTACAGGCACGTGCCACCAAGTCCAGCTAATTAAAAAAAATTTTTTTTAGTAGAGACGGGTCTTGCTATATTGCGCAGGCTGGTCTTAATCTTCTGGGCTCAGGTAATTCTCCTGACTTGGCCTCCCAAAGTGCTGAGATTGCAGGTGTGAGCTACCATGCCTGGTTAGTTTTTTTTTTAAATGTCCTGGTGTCCCCTGCCAGCTCAGGTAATTAACACTTGTCTCAGCTCAGATGAGGTCCCATTCCCAGATGAGGTCAGCTTCACTTCCCATCAGTCCCCCTAGACCCCTGCATTAACCCAGAAGACACGCATCACAGTTCGTAGATGCAGATTTACATAATGATTGGATCAACACGGGTCTCCCTTCTAGATTTTCACCTCTAGGGGCAGGAAGCCTGTATGTGTTTCTCATATTTGTGGAACTAGTGGCACATAAAAAGTATCTGTAAATGGAATGGTAGGGAACTAAGACATGGTGGAAAAAATTTGAAACAATAAACAAATGGGGCAAGTGGGTATTGGGGAGATGTTGGTCAAATGATACAACATTTCAGTTAGCCAAGAGGAATCAGTTTAGGAGATCTATTGTGTCACACAGTAACTAAAGTTAGTAACAATGTATCACATGTTTGAAAATTCCTGAGAGAGAAAATTTCAAACATTTTCACCACAAAAAAAGTACATGAAGTAATACATATATTGATAAGCTTGAATCAGTCATTCCACAATGTATACCTATATTAAACTATCTGTTGTACATTGTAAATATATACAATTTTTATTTGTGAATAAAAACAATGATGAATGAATGAGTGAATTGAACCCCTACCAGCTCCCTGCCTTGATCAGGGATTTTGCTAACCGTGACAGAACCTTCCTGTTTGGGGCTTCAAACTCATCCTTCCTCTTCGACTCCCAGCCCAGTTGAAAAAAATGGGGATTTTCAAGAACCTTAATAATAAGGAAATGCAGATTAGGCCAAAATGAATATAGGAAATATAGAAAAAAACCGAGGTGGCCGTCAACAGAGGACTTTACATTAGCAGTAGGGAACTGCCTAGTCTGAGTGTCTGTTGCCAGCAGGTCTGGGCAGGCTGATCCATCCTCACCCTCACCGGACTCTCACGAAAGCCTCGCAATCCCCCCTGCCAGTCTCACTGGGGACTGGCCAGCTGCCCCCAGGGCCCAGCATGAGTCATCGCCAGAAACCTCAATTCCCTGTCCCTCACAAACAACCCTGTCATCCCCTCATCCCCATCCCATGCTCCCTCCTCTGTCCCTCTGGAAAGTGGCCCTTGACAGTTGGGGAGCCAGACCCTGCAGTGGACATGAAGGGCCCCAGCGGCTCAGACACTCCCATACTACCCTGAGCAAGGCCCAGATGTGAGTGAGTTTCAGGGGCCTTAACTGGGGAAAGATAACTCTAGTGATGAAATGCACGAAGAACAGGCAGGCGCTTCCAAAGTGGGATTATGATATGGATATGCAATTTGCTAAAATCATTGAATTCTGATCTCAAAATGAATTGTGCATTGTGGTGACTTCCTCACAGTGGACCCTGAGACCCTGCTCTGCTTCCTTCCTAGGGAAACTGCCCAAACCCTCCATCTCTGCCAAGCCAGTCAATGTGATTCCCAGGGGAAAGCCTGTGACTTTCGTGTGCCGGGTACCGGTCAGGGTTAAGTCATTTCGTCTGGAGAGGAAGGACAGAACACATGAGTTCAGAGATGTTACACGTCAGTCTCAGTTTGGACTTTTTGAGACAGGGGCCATATTCCCCATTGACTCAGTAACTGAAGATGATGCTGGGCATTATCGCTGTATCTATCTGGATACAAACTTCACCTGGTCTGAGCCCAGTGAATACCTGGAGCTGGAGGTGACAGGTAAGGACGTCATCAGGGCCCCTGCCCCAGTCTCAGCTCTGCCTCAGCTTTGTCCCCAGGTCCCTGGACCCTGTCCCAGCTGCCTCATCAGTTTGAAGCCCTCCTGGCCTCTTCCTGACCCTGAAGCCCTCTCCTCTCTGGAGCCCCAGTCTCCTCTGGACACCACGGATGGCCTGGACACTCAGCCCCAGCATTGGGTGGACACAGAGCTGGGCTGGGTGGGGGAGTGGATTTCCAGAGATTGGGTGGGGGGGCAGCAGACCCCTTTCAAGGGAATGTTGGATGTGATAACCCCTATTCCTTTCCACTGAGTCAGACCTGCCATGGCCCCAGATGATGTGTCCTTTCTGGTGAGGTCTACCACCCACCCGGGAAGGTCACAGGGCCAGGGATGGCAGGTGGGACCAGGGGCCAAAGTCACAGGGGTAGCTTGGAGAGGAGCAATACTTTGTTCTACACAGAGCTCCCCTCTGAGCCCTCCCTCCAGATACTCTGGGGAGATTTTGAGATGAGACCATCTTGCCTCTGTGTGTGGTCCTTGAGTCGGGGTTCAGGAAGGAGTCTCTGCCGACCTCCATGTCCTCCCAGGTCTCAAAGATGCTGCTTCATGATGATCCCATGAGGTCAAGCAGGGTACGGTGGTTGGAAGAGCAGGGACAGTGACCAGCCTCAGCAGAGTAGCCTGGGTGGGGTGGTCTCATGGCCCCCACCCCTTTTTCTCAGGAGTCTCAGGACACTACCTGGGCCTGAGTGACAGGCAGGTGCAGTCTATGGATGGATGTTCAGGGTAGAGGAGGGCATGGTTGGGTGGGATGGGCTCTAAACAGCCCCCTTGTTACCTCTCAACCCTTCCCCTGCCTCCATTTATAGAAATATCTGAAGACTTTAGCTCCCCCTGCACAGAGCCCAGCCCTGGTAAGTAACATCCCCAGCTG
The DNA here is from genome assembly GCA_963574415.1 of Tarsius wallacei. Lineage (NCBI taxonomy): Eukaryota > Metazoa > Chordata > Mammalia > Primates > Tarsiidae > Tarsius > Tarsius wallacei. Next base: position 4,924 of record CAUYQG010286750.1, on the reverse strand, counting down.
GAGGGGTTTACAGGGTGGGGGTGGGAACTCTGTGCTGGGGAAAAGTTTCCGGGACCTGGCTCTCTGCACTGGGATTGGAATCAAGGACTAGGAAGACCACTGGAAGGGTCTTCCGCCCGGTGCTGGGATGCCACTCATATTCATAAAGACCATAATAACAACACTAGTGTGATTAAAACCACATTCCATGCCAGGTACTATTGGAAGCACTGAATGCCAACAATAACCCTGTGAGAGAGGTACCAGTTTGATTCTCTAACTCTATCCTCCTTGCTTTTTGTTGAGTTGGAATCTTACTCTGTTGCCCAGGCTGGAGTGCAGTGGCATGATCATGGCTCACTGCAGCCTCGACTTCCTGGGCTCAGGCAATCCTCCTATCTCAGCATTCTGAGTAGTTGGGACTCTGGGCACCACCATGCCTGGCTATTTTTTTTTTTTTGGATATGGGTATTTCACTATGTTGTCTAGGCTGGTCTTGAACTCCAGGGCTCAAGTGATCCTCCTGTCTTGGTCCCCAAAGTGCTGGGTCTGGCCTCCTCTCCCTTTTTAATATTAAAAAACCAAAAAAAAAAAAGGCTGAAGTGTTTTTGCTCAAAGACACAAGGCTATGAAGGGGCAGGGACAGACTCAGGCCAGGAGGGACACACTCCAAACCTCAGGGTGTGCCGAGTTCCATGCTATGGGCATGGCCTTACTACTTACCCTTCTCTGCCACTAATGGAGTGACTTAGAACTCATCTTCCAGCCTGAGACATGGTGGAAAGGAAGGGGACATTCTTGCATGTCATGCCTGAAAAATGACATAAGGATCTTTGATAGGAAGAGGCCTCAGGGAGAACACGTAGCCCATGACAGGTGACAGGGTGAAGTCATGAGCCTTTCCTTCTAACTGGCTCTGCCCTGGACTCTGTGAGGAGAGCGAAGCAGCCTCCAGACCCTGGGTCTTGAGTTGTCCAGCTGCCCCTGTGGTCTGTGACCAGAACCAGAGGGGATGGGGTCATAAGCCATCTGGGGACCCTTCCTCATCACATTCACATTTCCAGAGTGGTCTTCCTTATATCTGGACCCCAGGACTGCCTGTGAGGCTAGGACAGCCCCAGAGTTCGGGCAGAGGCCAGAGGGTAAAGCCATGGGGGGTGGGGGCCGGGGTGGAAGGCTGGAGAGGTGGCTCAATACAGACCCTTTTTGGGGCCCCTAAGCCTGAGGGGACACAGCCTGAGGTCTGGAGTGTGTCCCTTCTGGCTTGGGTCTGTCTTAGTCTCTTCAGAGCCTTGTGCCTTTGAGAAACAACACGTTAGTTTCTTGTTATTATTGCTGTTGTTGTTATTATTATTATTATTATATTAAAAAATACTTCTGAGTCCAACAGACCTGGGTGCAGATCCAACTCTGGTTTTTATTAGCCATCTAATGAGAGATTTGGAGCAAATGTCTTTCCCCCCTTCCTCCTTCCCTCACTTCCTCCTTTTCTTTCTTCTCTGGTGTTCTGTCTCTTCTCTTCTCTCTTCTCCTCTCTCCTCCCCTGCTCTCCCCATACCGTACCCTCTGCCTTTCCTCTTCTCTTCTCTTCCCCTCTACTCTCTCTGCCCCTCCCTCTCTCCCTCCCCCTTTCCTCTCTCGCCTCCTACTCTCCTCTCCTTCCCTCTTCACTTCTCCTCTTCTTTCTCTCTCCCCATCCCAGCTCTCTTCCCCTCTCTCTCCTCCTTCTTCTCTTCTCTCTTTCCCTTCCGCTCTCCTTCCTCCTCCTCCTGCCCTTTCTTTCTCCTCCCTCCTTCTCCTCTGTCTCCCTGTCTTGCTCTCCCTTCCTACCTCTCCTTCTACTCTTCCTCCTCCTCGTTCTTGTCCTCCTCCTTCTCTCTCTCCCTTCCTCCTTCCCTCTTTCTCCCCCTTCCTTTCCTCCTCCTCCCTCTCCTCCTCCTTCTCTCTCTCCCTCTCCCTTCCTCCCTTTCCTCTTCCTCCCTCCCGCCTCTCTTTCTCTCTCTCCCTTCCTCCCTCCTTCTCTCTCTCTCTTCTTTGTCCTGCTCCTCTCACATCTTTCATGCTGTGAAGTAGAAAAGACAGACTCTGTGTCCAGATTGCTGGGCTCTTGTTTCAATTCTGGGGTCCTGTCACCTCCCAGCTCTGTGTCTGTGGATGACACACACAAACCTTCCCTGTCCCAAGCTGCCCATGTTCAAAATGGACAATAACAATACTCATCTTGTAGATTTTTTATGTGGTCCACGGATTCATTGACACACAATGTTGAAATCAGTGCCTACCAATTAGGAAAACCCAGAGGAGTGATGCTCACACTAACACTTGAACACGTAGGTCTGGAGGTGCTTGGTACACAGGATGAACAGAAGAGACGGTCTCTGTCCTAACAAGGGGGAGAAGCAGTCAGAAGGAGCAATGGAGATGCATGTGTGTCCACACTTGCATTCGTCGATACATGATTCACAACAAAAAATTTCAGATCTGTGATTTAAACCATGTTAAATTATAGCTTCACATTACATATTAAGTCTTTAAGAAATATAATTATATAATAAAAATATGTTCATGTGTCACTACATGTGATTACAATATACATTATAAACGATATAATATATTTTAATATGTTATCTTTAGGCTATATAATACATCTCAGATATTTCTATAATTAACATATAAATACAAATATAAATATAAACTTATAAAAAGACATGAATATAAATACATACCGTAGATTATATATAAATTATGTGTAATTATACATGATAGTGAGCATATGTACCATATAAGTAATTTTAAATTATAGATAATTTTAATTTTTTTTGGATTTATTGTAGAGACGAGGTCGCATCAAGCTTCCCGGGCTGGTCTCAAACTCGTAGGCTCAAGCAATCCACTCACCTCAGCCTCCCAAAGTGCTGGGGTGACAGGTTGAGCCACTGAGGTGGCCTGATAATTTTAATTTTAATTACCTATATATGTTACATTATGTGTACATAAGTTAAAATCACATAATTCAAATACACATATTTGTTATATTTTATGTATTTATATAACATATGATAACATATTAGAAGTAATGCCTTATATAATATGTGATACAGATTATAAGTATAGATTACACATACATAATACACACATGGCTTTAAACTGTAGCAAGTGTCATAAAGGTAGAGCACAGGAAGTCATGATGAGGACACAGGTGATATCTTGGACCTTGGACTGTGGTCAAGATGAGGGAGGGACATCCCAAGAGGGAAGTTTTCTGCCTTTCTTGAAGGATATTGATGTGAGGGGACATATTCCCAGAAGAGGGGATACATAGGCTCGACCCCAGGCTTGAGGGAGCCTGCAAGAACTCATCTAGTCACTTGTGAGATAGGCAGAGGAGGTGCCACCCCCATGGGGGGCTGCTTGAGGAGCAAATGAGCTCAGAGATGGGGGTTCCTGCACTTGGGTGGGAACTCAGAAGGGGTCTCTGCAAAGGTCTGCAGAGGATGGAGAGCAGTGATGTCCAATACAGTTTTGCATGGAAGAAATGCCCTATATCTGTGCAGTCCAGTAGGGATGTCATTTGCCACGGGTGGCCACTGAGCCCTTGAGATGCAGCCAGTGTGACCGGCTTTTCATTTCACTTGACTTTGGCTAAATTTAAACAAATCAGTAGTTGTGGGTGTCGACCACACTGGACAGCAGAGTGCTCCCATCCTTAGAGAAGATTCTACTAGGCAGTGCTGGTCTACAAGGAGCAGGTCAGGGTCCTGGGACCCATGAGGGCGGAAAGCAGTGATGCCCAATATAGCTTCCTGTAAGGGAAACCTGCATATCCAGCAAAGGGAGATTACTGTGGTGGGAAGGGGCAGGGGCGGGGGGGGAGGGGTACTCAGAGCCTCCTCTGTTCAGTTCAGACCTCTGACTCCATCTCCTCTTGATTCCTCCTTCCCAGAAACTAAACAGGGTCCTTCAGATGACAGTAATGATGGCAGCGAGGGGACACAGGAGCATGAGCCTGGTGTGTGCCTCTTGGAGAGGGGGAAAGAGATAGGGCTTTGGGACTGGTCAAGTTCTAGCCCTGCCACTGGTTAGCTGTGTCCCTGGGCAGAGGATATCAGCACTCAAGACCCTGATTGTGCAAAATGGGGACAATGGTCCCTGTGTTGCAGGACTATTATGCACCTGAGATATTTCATATATTAGCATGTCCATGACAGGCATGTAGTATGTGTGTGGCATACAGTAGGTGCTCAATGCATGCATGCTGCTGAAAACCCATTTCCATTTACCTAGGCACACCGACTTCCCTTGGCCTGAGGAAGGAGTATCTTTATATTCTCATTGGGGTCTTTGTGCTCTTTCTCCTTTGTCTTCTCCTCCTGGTCATCTTTCTTTATTGCAAGAGTAAAAAAAAACAGGGTAAGTCTCCGAGGGAGGGTGGGGTGCTTTGGGAGGCTGTCAGGCAGTGCTGGGAAGAAGGCGTCTCTCCTTAATTTGGACCCTGACTGTCCTCAGGGCTCCCCAGCAGCAAGGATGAGAAGCAGAGGCCACAGCAGAGGTGAGTTCCCTCAGAATGACCCCTGGACCCTTGCCTAGTCCTCTGCCTCCAGGCAACCCCTAATGATCATTTATTATTTTCCTCCCAGGCCCAGCCCAGCTGTTGATGTCCTGGAGAGGACAGCAGGTAAAGAAGGAGCAGGAGGGACAGGCCTGCGGAGGGGATGTGGGGACTTGGTGTCAGTCAGGATGCAGTGGTGGGAAGAGATTGCTTGGAAACTTTCTTTCTTTCTTTCTTTCTTTCTTTCTTTCTTTCTTTCTTTCTTTCCTTCCTTCTTTCCTTCCTTCCTTCCTTCCTTCCTTCCTTCCTTCCTTCCTTTCTTTCTTTCCTTTCTTTTGTGTTGGAGTCTCATTCTGTCGCCCAGACTGGAGTGCAGGAGCACACTCATGGCCACCT
>CAUYQG010286747.1:0-13379 GCA_963574415.1 Tarsius wallacei | reverse complement strand
TTGTAAAACAATTAAGGGTACATAGAAACTGGTTTGGGGAACATTAAGTAAGCATAAGAAACATAAAGACAATTTCTGGTTGTTCCTTTTCATTTGTGGTTGTTCTTCTTTATGTTTGAAAAGACATTTGTGTAAGGATGGAGGGTGTCTTTTGTGCACCTGAACCTGTTCATGTGAAAGGCACATGCTACTTTTTGTGTCATGTGATAATGATGACGTTACAGAATTTGGGGATAATAACCCACTGTTAATAATCAATAAATGGCTTCTGCTCAATTCTTTGAACAGTTGTCCAGTTTCCTTCTTTCTAGTTTCTTCTCTTCCTGTCAAATTGCCAACGCCATCACACTGCCAGAGACCCCCAATCTCTGCAGGGGCAGGACCCCTGCAATCGACAAGTGTGATCTCATCAAACTGAAAAGATTCTGCAAAGCAAAGAAAACCATCAAGAGAGTGGGGAGACAGCCCACTAAATGGGTAAAAATATATGCATGCCAACTGTATATCTGACAAAGGTCTAACATCTAGAATCTATAAGGAACTCAGACATCCTGAAAAGAAAAAATCAAACAGCCCTATTAAAAAGTGGTACAAAAGATATGAATAGGCTTCTTCTTGATCATAAAATTTAAAGTAAATTTATAGTTTAATAATATACTGTTTATGAGAAGTTTGGTTATATGTGTGTATACATGTATGCATGCATGCATGTGTATATATACAAACATATACAAATCATATATTTATATATAATTTATTTTGTATTCCTTTTAGTTAGATTTACCTATTTAATCTATTAAACTTACATAGTTTGGAGATAGTTCTCTAAATTTTTGAATTCATGCTTTTTCTGTTGTTTCATCTTCAATATTAGATTGTTTGAATTTAATTGTACTTTTTAATTTGTTGTGATATACATATTTACATACTGATTTAAAATTTTACACTAAACAGGCTAACTTATTTATTTGGAAAAACTCAATATCTTAAAATAAAGTACTTTAAGATAAACATTGTGTGTCTATGAAATATAAATTTAAAAGATTTGTCACTTTTAAGATTTGCATGATAAGTAATTGTCTCAACTGCTTGTTTGCAAATAAACTCTACTGTGCTTATTGTGCTTAATGGTAATTATACTTGCTCTGATGCTTAAAAAGAAAAGTATTGGAAGTGGAGTATTTTACAAGAAGACATAAATAAACTAGAATTAATTTTTTGAAGTGTGAATCCATTATAGTACAACTTTTCCCCACTAGTTAAATGTTCTAGTAATCCATTAGCATCAGGGTACCAGCTATCATTTTTGGGAGAAATTGTATTGGGCTTCAGTGAATTTTTTTGGAGATTCTTTCAATGTGTTTGCTCATTTCATGATGGGTGATTTACAATTACACCTGCTCACACTGCACTGAATTTTCAGAGTTTTGGCCAAAAAAGGCACGACCACATGTCCCACCCTCCTCATTCACCTGATCTCACCCTGAGCGACTTCTTTTTTTGTTTCCCCAGATGAAAGCATTGTCAAAGGGAAATGTTTTGCTGAAGTGCAACAGGTAAAACAAAAAATGGCAGCAGCACTAAAAGTCATCAAAATTGTTGAGTTAAAAGGTTGTTCTGAGCAGTGGAAATAGTGTCTCAATAGGTATACTTTATTAAACTGAGATTGCTTTGAAGGTAACTGAAGTTTAAACATGTAAGAATAAGTACACAATTTTTAAATAAATAAATTGTACTCTAGATCTGAAGACCCATCTGTGAGTGCTGAGTTACCTCTGAGGTCTTTTCACACATCTCTTTGTCTTGGCTAAGTAATTTATTTTTTCAAGAGACTTTCTATAAAAAATTTGTTTGGAAAAATGGTAATAATTGCAGACAGTCTTAAGGAGCAGGTCTTAAGGAGCAAAACCCTGCCTAATTACCAAATAGTTAAAATGATTTTTATCTTGGCATTTTATTTTCTCAGGTCTGAGTATCTTTATTAAACCTGACGTTGTGAAGAGTAGATGATTATTAAGCATGATAATTTAAGCTAAATACCTACATGTTTTCAATGTGGAAATAAAAAGTTGGAAAAAAGACAATTTAAAAAATCCAAAATATCTGCCAGTTGCCAGTACCACTACCTCTAGCTTAACATAGTAGGAGATTCAATAAGCAGACCACCTTATAAAGTGAAAATTTTGTAAAGTGGATTTACAGTTGAAAAAAATTCAATACAAGAAATGCATTAGAAAAAAAGACCTGATTCTAGCAAACAAACAACAACAAAAAAGTAAAACAAAAAGTAAGGAAAAAGTAAATATTTCAAGAAAATATTTTTCTTTTAAGATGTTAATTCCATTAAAGAGCACACACATTTAAGGGGAAAAAGTTTTATTTTAATTTCAGCATCAAAAAATGGCATCTAGTAAGTAAAAATATGGCACATATAACTCAGTAATAAGAAGATTTGGCAAAATATAGGCACAGAAGTTTCACCAAGAACGGAAATGACTTACACACATGAAAAATCAATAAGAATGACTAGTCACTAAGAAGAAGCAAATTAAAACCACAATGGAGGGGATAGCAATGATAATTCAGAAGATTCTCTCCTCAGTAAAACAAGCAATTAACTCAGGTAAAGTGAGTTTACACATCGTTTAAGTCTCTGGAAACTGCCCTAAGGACATACAGTGAAAAGATAAACATTTATTCATGAAAACAACTAAATCTCAATACACAAGAGTTTGTGGCAAAATTATAGAGACAGAAGTAGATTAGCATTGATTAGAATTAGAGAGAAGGCTGTGAGAGAGGGATGGGCAGTGAGTGCTAGTGTTTCAAGGATGGAACAAGCTATTGACACATGCTACATCATGGATGAACCTCAAAAACATCTTTCTAAGTGAAAGACATCACACACAAAAGACCACATATTGTATGGTTCTATTTGTATGACGTGTATAGAAAAGGCAAAAGCATCAAGACCAGAAATAGATAATTGGTTGCCTGGAATTGGAATTAAATATAAGATAAATGACCATAGGGGGTCCTATCAAGGAGATGAACCGGACAAAATACCGATTTATAGTGGTGGTTGTGCCATTTAATAAAGTTACTAAAAAACAATACATGTGCACTTGAAATAGGTAATTTTATAATATATTAAATATACCTTAATAAAGTTGTTAAAATATGCAACACAGTTAATAAAAATTATAATGGACTTTAAAAAAATCATTATAAGACAAACAAAAGACAGACTTTATTATACTGCTGATGACTAAATTGGTGATCATATTAGGGAAATATTTTTAGGAAAATAAGGTACTTTAGGAAAATAAAGAAAACAAATGCAAATAACAGTAATTGGAAATAAAATCTAAAGTGATGGGAATATTGGTGGCAGGATCCCAGATGGCCACCATGGAGCAGCAGACCAGTACCTTTCTCATTGTGTAAAATAGAGAGTAAAGACCCAGCCACTGATAGACACAGGCATCCTGAAAGTTTTAAATGGGTGAAGCACCCTGCACCTCACAAATGATTCTTAAAACAAATAGAGACCAGGGAGCTGAGTGCTGGGGAAGGAGATACTGGAATCTGGGTGTCCCATTCCCCACAGTGTGTCAGGTTCACATAGGAACTGAAGCACTGCTCTGTGTGTGACAGGAGGTGAGTGATTCTGACATCCTCTAGGTTGGTTTCCTCCCTCCCAGCTGCACATGAGTAGTTGGTTCAACACAGGAGGAGACTTGATCAAGGCACAATGGTGGGCTCCCAGAGCCCAGGCAGAATGGGGACTGCACCTGTGCTCAGACAGCCCCGAAGCATGCATCTCCCACCAGCAAAGCCTGGCTGGTGCCCAGGCCAGGAACGCTCACTTGCAGAATTCACACAGCTAGCACCCATCATGAGTGTCTGGTAGTCAACCCTCACACCCGATCAGGAAGAATCCCCTGCTGACCCCACACACCCACTGGACAGATTCCTGTATGACAAGGAGCTCACTCTCTTCCAATTGTTGGGTGCAGACTTGAAAGTAAAGTAAGAATGACCATCATTAATAAGACAAAAACAACAGGTGTTGGCAAGGATGCAGAGAAAAGGAAACACTTCTACACTGTTGGTGGGAGTGCAAACTAGTTAAGCCTCTATGAAAACCAGTGTGACTATTTTCTAAAAGAACAAGTAATCCCCCTTCTGGGAATATACCTGGAGGAACTCCTATCACTCTACAAAAAATATACCTGTACATGCATGTTTAAAGCAGAAAATTCACAATAGCAAAACATGGTACCAACACATTGCCCATCAAAAGTGGGCTGGATTTTTTTTAATGTGGTATATATACATAATGAAATATTATGCAGCTATAAAGAAGGACAAAATTATGAACTTCACAGCAACTTGGGTGGATTTAGAGTCTATCATAGTCAGTGATCTATCACAGAAACAGAACTATCACATGTTGTCACTCATAAGTGGAGACTGACAACTATCATAATACTACAAGAAAGGGATTGACAGTAGTGGGCCACTGTCAAGGGAGGGAGGGGGGCACATAATATTAATAAAGGTGCCTGGTCCTAATCTAGGTGAAGTGAGGTCCAATGGGAGGCCCAAACTTCACCTGTATGTAGACCACTTATGTACCCAGTCCTGACTTGTACCCCATATCTTTAAAATAAAAAATAGTTTCTCAGTTAAAAAAAAGAGAAAGGAGTGTGAGGAACATGCAAGACATCTGAATCATATTCCAGAAGGAAGGTGTCTAGGCTTCAAACCACAAACACCAGACAGGGGGCCTATCCCCCTCACCTGATTCCCACAGAGTACTAGCAAAAGGTGTTGAAAAACAGTCTGAGTAATCTGATTGCAGAGAACTTGTGTCAAAAAGCCATTTTCATTTGGAGAACAAAGCAGAATTAAATACCTCCCTCTCTCTTCCTGAGTGATCTATATTGAAAAAACAGAAAATACCCTAGAACAGCAAGATATTAACTAGCTCAAAACAACAAAATTAAAGATGAAAGATAAAAAATGAAGAGTTGCTTTACAAAGATGTGAAAGAATTAACAGAAAAATGAGAAATTCCTCTGTCTTTTTTTTAATCCTCAGAGTCTTAAAAAGACAGCATATAAAAAAGTAGCTATCAGTGGAAAAACAAAGGAAACCTCCCTGAACAACCTGTCCCAGATGACAGTCACATAATTCAGAGACTGGATGGCTAAAATGAGTAAAGGGAGCCAAGAGAAACTATAATAGAAGTGAAATTTGCCAAACTCATGCAGGAGGTAAAAGCAGAGTTGGCCAGCATCAGAAAGACCCATTCTGAAACACTGGAAGATTTACTTAAGGGGGAGCTGTGATTCAAAATCTATCTGCAGGTCCTGGTATCTGACGACAGGACAGGTGTGTGGATAACCTGCAACCCACTTCCCACTGCCTTGGAATCTGTCTGTGCAGTGAGGTTGTAGGTTTACTCCCTTGAGTCACCAGCAGGTGGTACTATCTCATGGCTCCAGATGGTCTTTAACTCAGCTGCTCGTCCCACGGGGGAGGGAGCCGGAAAGAAGCCCGAAATGGGAGACTTGGCCTCAAGGCACATGGGAGGAGACCCACAGCCCGGCAGGACATCACGGTGGCAGTAGTGATGGCAGCGATCTCAGCAGGTCCTGCCTGCAGGGGTTCCAAAGTCCCAAGGTGTGGATCACCTCGGACACAGGTGGTGCGATGTGCAATGGCTGCCTCTGCTGCACCGGCAGCTGCCCAGAACCCACGATGTAGAGCTTGCAGGGGCTTCAAGGTCTGAAGGTGTGGATCGCCTCAGGCAGGGGCAGTGTGATGTGCAATGGCTGCCGCAGCGCAGACTGTGCTGGAGGTCATGACTCCCAACTCCGCAGAGTGAGTGGAATTCCAAGCAAGAAGGGTCTCGGAGCCAACCTTTCACCCGTGTTTTTTTGTTCACAATAGCAAGAACCTGGAATCAACCATGCTGTCCATCAAAAGAGGACTGGATTTTAAAAATGTGACACATATACACGATGGAATACTACGCAGCCATAAAAAAGAACAAAATCATGAATTTCACAGCAACCTGGATGGAACTAGAGTCTATAATACTGAGTGACCTCTCACAGAAACAAAGATCTGAGTATCACATATTCTCACTCATATAGTAGACCTTGAACATCTGTTGTAATACTACAAGAAAAGGACTGACAGTGGTGGGAAACTATGGGGGCGTAGGGGAAGGGAGGTGGGATTAACGGTAGTAATATCTGACTGGGGGCGAGGGGACACCCCTTATCAATAAGAGTACCTGAACAAAGCATATTTGTATACCTAACCCTTAACTGCACCCCACAATATCAAAATAAAAAATATTGATATAAAAAAAATCTCAAAATGTAGGAAACATACTTTGGGCATTGGAGTAGGCAATAAATTCATGACCAAGTCCCCAAAAGCAAATGCCACAAAAGCAAAGGTAAACTGGTGAGATCTCATCAAACTTAAAAGATTTTGCATAGCAAAGAAGCCAAGAGACAAACCAAAGGTTGTATAAAATATTTGAAAATTATGCATCTGTTAAAGGCTTAACATTCAGGATCTACAAGGAATTCAACCAATCTGAAAACAAAACAAAACAAAAAACCAGAAAAAGCAACCCCAGTAAAAAGTGGGCAGGCTGAGCGCAGTGGCTCAGCCTGTAATCCCAGCACTAGGAAGGTCAAAGCGAGAGGACTGCCTGAGCCTGGGGGTTTGAGACCAGCCTAGGGAACTTGGTGAGACCTTGTCTTTACAGTAAATCTCAAAAACTAGCTGGGCATGGTGGCTTGCACCTGTAGTTCCAGACACTTGGAAGGCTGAGACAGAATGATCGCCTGAACCCAGCAGGTCAAGGCTGCAGTGCCCATGGGTGTGCCACTGCACTCCAGTCTGGGCAACAAGAGTGAGACTTCAACTCAAAAAAAAAAGGTGGGCAATGGACATGAACAGACACTTCTCAAGGGATGACACACAAGCAGTCCACACAGACACATGAAAAAATGTTCAGCCTCACTAATCATCAGGGAAGTGCAAATCAAAACTACAATGAGATACCACCTAACTCCTGTAAGGATGTCTATTATAAATAATCAAAAAACAACAGATGCCAGCATGGGTGCAGAGAAAAAGGTATGCTTCTACACTGTTGGTGAAATGTAAGCTAGTTCATCCTCTATGGAAAGCAGTGTGGTGATATCTTCCTTTTTTTAGATTGGAAAATGTAGTTTATTCAGAACATAAATTAGAGAGAGGAGATTCACCTCCCAAAGGTAGGGGAGGGGGCAAAAGCTAAGAAAACTTGGCGGCCATAGCTCAAAAATACATGACTTGGCCAGTGCTTAACAAAACAATAGCCAGTATGGTGATTTCTAAAGGAACTAAAAATCGGTCTTTCATATGATCTAGAAATCTGTCTCCCAACAATATACCCACATGAAAATAGTCTTTTTACAAAAAAAGACACCTGCACATGCATGTTTATTGCTGCACCATTCACAATAGCAAAAATATGGAACCACCTTGATGTTCACTGAATAAAGAAAATGTGGTACATATATATGATGGAATATTATGCAGCCATAAGGAAAAACAAAACCATGACCTTCAAAGCACCTTGGATGCAGTTGCAGCCCATTACACTAAGTGAACTATCACAGAAACAAAAAACTGAATTAGTCACTAGGCACTACTGGGGGGGGGAGGGAGGGAGGGAGGGAGTGAGGGAGGGAGGGAGGGAGGGAGGGAGGGGTGCATGTGATAACACAGTGGGTACATGGTCTACTACCAGGGAGAGTGAAGGCCAAATTCTAACTAGAAGTCCAAATTTCACCTGCATACAGCCTACTTATGTAGTAAATACTCACTTGGACTCCACAACTCTAAGTTAAATAAAAATAAAATAAAACTAAAATAATAAGAATTTTGATTATGAAAATGAAAAACAGCAACACAATCAAATTCAAAAGTATAAATGAACAATCATTTTCAGAATTCTGACAAAGGGACCTCAAAATTTGATGTTATAAAAGAAACTCTTGGAGAAAGATAATTAGGAATAAATAGCTGTGTATACCGTGATAAAAGGTTAAAGTTTTTAAATGGGTTTAAAACTTTTTAGGATTTCCTGAAAGATGCAAAAGAGATACAAATTCCTAAAAGGAGATTGCAAGTTATAGAAGATTTGATTTTTGTTAAAATAATATATTAATTGTACATCTAAAAAAATATATCTACAGTATGACATCTAAGGCATTATTCACCTAGAAATGGTGCTGTAGGCTATTTAGACCAAGGATCCCATTGGGAAAACTATTTAAAAAAGAAACAACCATTTGAAGGGCTTAAATTGCTGAACAATATTAGGTCAAGGTCTGAGAGAGGTCAAAATACAAAAGTTGTTAGAATTATTTCAGGGACATTTGCCCTGAGAGCTTTTGCTGATTCTAATGAAGTCAGCCGAGAGTTTGAGGAAAAAATCAGTGGTTTGGGTAGACACATGGACTTGAGGGACTTCAGATGAAGTTTTGGCCCACCAGACTGGAGTGGGATTCTAAAGGACTGCACCTTAGGAGAAAGATGGAAGAAGAATTAAACCAGCACTCAGAAGACTTAGGATTGGAGTCTTAGATTTCTAGTACCTCTGGGTATCTGATAGAAGCAAATGATAACCCTTTCTGAAGAGAAATGGCATCATTTTAGTCCACCAACTACTTCTAAATATAAAACTTCGTAGAATGTGAAGGAAAACATCAAAATAAAAAAGGAAAAGGCAAGATAAAAAGAATGAACAGAAATAATAGCCCCCCCAAAAAACTTTAGGTCTACACTTCACATACATGTATTGGATTAATAGTAACACATTTTAAGATAAATACATTTTGGCAAAGACCCAACAATGCAAGGGAAGTACAGGCCAATCTCTTTCATGAACATAGATGCAAAATTCTCAACTATTCTTCCAGCAAATAGGATCCAGCAACACATCTCAAGGATCATTCACCATGTCCAGATGAGCTTTATTCCTGGGATGCAGAGCAGGTTCAAAAATTGCAAGACTAGAACATTAACAGATGCAGAGCCAATAACCACATTAGATACAGAAAATGCATTTGACTAAATCCAACATTTCTTCTTAATAAAAACCCTTGAGTGCTTAGGCATAAAAGAAACGTTCCTCAAAACAATAAAAGCCATCTATGATAAGCCCACAACCAACATTTTGCTCAATGAACAGAAGCTGAAGAATTCCCCCTAAGAATGGGAACAAGACATGGATGCCCACTCTCAACCCTCCTGTTCAACATAGTAATGTAAGTACTAACCAGATAAATCATACAAGAGAAGGAAATCAGGGGATACCCAAATAGGGAAACAAGATGCTAAGCTCTGCCTCTTTGCAGATTATATGATTCTATACTTGAAAATTCTAGGAAATCTGTCAAAAGACTCCTCTCATTGATAAATGAATTTGGCAATGTCCTGGGACACAAAGTCAACATGCAAAAGAGAGCTGCATTTCAATACACCAGCAACAAGCAGGCAGATAACCAAATACAAAGTATAATCCTATCCACAATAGCCTCAAAAAAAAAGAGAGAAAGAAAATGGCATCCATCTTACTAGAGAAGTAAAAGACAATGAGAACTACAAAACGTTGCTCAAAGAGATCAAGAATGACACAAACAAATGGGAAAACATTCCATGCTCGTGGATTGAAAAGTCAATATTGTCAAGATATCCATACCACCAAAAGCAATTTACAGATTTAATGCAATACCCATCAAATTACCAACATTATTTTTCTCAGACCTGGAAACAACAATACAGAAATTCATATGGAAACAGAAAAGAGCATAAATAGCCAAAACAATCCTCAGCAAAAGAAACAAACTGGGAGGTATCACATTTTCAGACTGTAAACTTTATTGCAAGGCTACAGTAGCCAAAACAGCCTAGAATTGGTTCAAGAACAGGCACATAGACCAATAGAACAGGAAAAAATTCCAGAAGAAAAAGTCTCTCAACAAACTCATCTTTGACAAAGTCACCAATAACAGTCACTTGGGAAAGGAGACTGTACTTAACAAATGGTACTGGGAAAACTGGCTGATCACATGCAGAAGAATGAAACAGGACACCTATCTGTCACAACTCACAAAAATCAACTCAAAATCCATCAAAGACCTAAACATAAAAACTCAAACTAAAAATCTTGAAGAAAACATAGGACACACCCTTAGGCATATTGGAGTAAGCAATGAATTCTTGACCAAGTTCCCAAAAGTGAATTCCATAAAAGCTAAGATAAACAAGTGGGATCTCACCAAACTGAAAAGCTTTTGCACAGCAAAATAAACCATCAGGAGAGTAAGGGACAACCCACAGAATAAGAAAAAAAATGCAAACTGCACAACTGACAAAGGCCTAACATCCAGGATCTACAGGGAACTCTAACAGAGTGACAGAAAAACAAACAATCCCTTTAAAAAGTGGGCAAAGGACATGAACAAATGCTTTCAAAAGATGGCATACAAACAACAAACAGACACATGAAAAGTTGCTCAATCTTACTAATCATTAGAGAAATGCAAATCAAAACTATAATGAAATACCACCTAACACTGGTAAGAATGGCTATCATTAATAAGTCAAAGAGTGACAGATACTCGCCACGGCTATGGAGAAAAGAAAATACTTCTATACTGTTGGTGGGAGCGCAGGCTAGTTCAACTTCTATGGAAAAGTAGTTTGGTGGGTCCTAAAAAAACCTAAAAATTGTCCTTCCATACAATCTAATAATCCCCTTCCTGGGACTATACCAGGAGAAACATAAATTATTCAAAAAAGACCCCATGCACACACATTTGTTGTTGCACTAGTCACAATAGCAAAAACATGGAATCAAACTTGTTGCCCATCAAAAGTGGACTGGATTAATAAAATGTAGAACATATACACAATGGAATACTAGGCAGTCTGGGCAGAAGGAAACTGTCTTGAGCACTACAACAGGCTCTATTCCTTTCCATGAGATGTTTTTGTAACCCAAGTTGCAGGAATGGCCTGGGCCCAATTTTTGACAGATTATGATACGTACTAGATTGTAAATTTAGTAGTTTACTCCACTAAATTAAATGGCATGAGACTGTTTGGAGAGAGTAAAAATATTTTCCGTGACTGGGCCAAGTCTTACAGACCTATAAACATATTGTTAACTAATACTTACCCCTGATTACCATATCTCTCTATTTTGGAGACACTACAGATTTGTGACACCATCATTCTAAACCAGAAAAATTTAAATAGTGAAGAATAAAATAATTATATCTTCTAAATGTGTATAATATAATCATTCTGAAAAATTAACACTAATTTCCAAGAAAAAGAAAAGAGAATAGCAACATAATATTCTTGGACTTCAGGCATTTTTATTTTTATTTTATGTTATTTTATTTTAAAAGTGTGGGGTACAATTCAATATTATGTATACACGTGTTCATCATACAGGTAAAGTTTGAGCTTCCCTTTGGTCCCCACTTTGCCTGGTTTGAGATCAGGTACCCTTATTGATGTTGTGTACCTCCTCTCACCCTGGCAGTATCCCACTACTGTCAATCCCTTTCTTACAGTATTATGATAAATGTTCAGGGTCTGCTGATGAGTGAGAACATGTGGTGCTCTGTTCTTTGTTTCTGTGATAGATTACTGAGTATGATAGACTCTAAATCCACCCAAGTTTCTGTGAAGTCTATATAGTTGTCCTTTATGTCTGTGAAATATTCCATTGAGTATATGTACCATATTTTTTAAAAATGGACATAAATGATGTTGGGAAAACTGGTTGACCACATGCAGAAGATTGAAACAGGACCCTTACCTATCACCTTACACAAAAATCAACTTGCAATGGATCAAAGGCCTAAATGTAACACCTCAGACTATAGAAAATGAAGGAGACACCCTTATGGAAATTGGAACTGGAAACCAAATCCTGATCAAAACCTTAAGTGTCCATGCCATAAGAGATAAGATAGACAACTTTCAATGGGCAGTCCAGTTTCAATGGGCAACATGGTTGGTCCATGTTTTTGCTATTGTGAATAGTGCTGCAATAAACATGCGCGTGCAGGTATCTTTTTTGTAGAATGATTTGATTCCTCTGGTTATATTTCCAGTAGGGGGATTGCTGTATCATGTGGAAGGTCAATGCTTAGCTTTTTTAGTTTGTATTCCCACCAGCAGTGTAGAAGCATTCCCTTTTCTCTGCATCCTTGCCAGCATCTGTTGTTTGTTTTATTAGTGATGGCTAATCTTACTGGAGTTAGGTGTCATCGCTGTGGTTTTGATTTGCATTTCTCTGATGATTAGTGAGGTTGAGCACTTTTACATATGTCTGTTGGCTGCCCATATATCTTCTTTTGAAAGTGTATATTCATATCTTTTGCTAATTTTTCAATGGGGCTAATTTTTTTTCTTTTTTGGCACATTTGAGTTCCTTGTAGATCCTGGATGTTAGGCCTTTGTCAGATATACAGTTGGCAAATATTTTTTTCTCATTCGCTCTCTCCACTCTCTTGATGGTTTCTTTTGCTTTGCAAAAGCTTTTCAGTTTGATGAGGTCTCACTTGTCTATCTTCTCTTTTATGACATGGGCACTTGGGGTTTTCATCAGGAATTGGTTGCCAGTTCCAATTTCCATAAGGGTGTCTTCTGAATTTTCTAAGGTTCTTATACTTTGAGGTTTTATGTTTAGGCCTTTGATCTATTTAGAGTTAGTTTTTGTGTTTAGTGATAGGTAAGGGTCTTGTTTCAATCTTCTGCATGTGGTCAGTCAGTTTTCCCAGCAGCATTTACTGAATAGATTCTCCTCTCCCAAGTGGTTGCTGGTGGAGGGTTTGCCAAAGATGAGTTGGTTGAGAAACTGAGGTTTTGCTTCTGGATTCTCTATTCTGTTCCACTGGTCCAAATGCCTGTTCTTGTACTAATGCCAGGCTGTTTTAATTATTACAGCCTTAAAGTAAAGTTTAAAGTTAATACCTCTCACTTTGTTTCTTTTGCCGAGGATTGTTTTGGCTATTCATGGTTGTTTGTGTTTACATATGAATTTCTGTATTGTCATTTCCAGATCTGAGAAGAATGATGTTGACAATTTAGTGGGTATTGCATTGAATCTGTAGAATGCCCTTGAGAGGATGAACTTTTTTTTTTGAGTTGGAGTCTCACTCTGTTGCCCAGACTGGAGTGCAGTGGCCACTCCCGGCCACTGCAGCCTCAACCTGCTGGGCTCCGGCGATCCTTCTGCCTCAGCCTTCTGAGTAGCCTGAACTACAGGCGCGTGC
>CAUYQG010286738.1:0-16533 GCA_963574415.1 Tarsius wallacei | reverse complement strand
GCTCGGTGGCTCAGCCTGTAATCCCGCGCTTTGGGAAGCTGAGGTGAGTGGATTGCCTGACCCCGTGGGTTCAAGACCCGCCAGGGCAACTTGGCAAGACCTCATCTCTACAATAAATCAAAAAATTAGCCAGGTGTGGTAGCACACGCCTGTAGTTCCAGCTACTTGGAAGACTGAGGCGAAGGATCACCGGAGACCAGCAGGTGGAGGCTGTGGTGGCTGGGAGCAGCCACTGCACTCCAGTCTGGGCGACAGAGTGAGACTCCAACTCAAAAAAAAAAAAAGTTGCCCCAGTTGAGAATCACTGTTCTAATAGGACAGAGAGATGCAGCCGTGATGCATAGAACTCCCATGAGTGGGGAGACATTAGGGACCTATAGATGGAAGAGTGCAACTCCAGCAGGAGAAAGATCCCTTCTGTCCAAAGGGGTAATGGGGTAGCTGCCTGGAGGAGGCAGCAAGGATTTAGAGGGAAAGTTTAGCACTGAGGCAACTAGAGATCAGCTCAGCTGGGTCCACTGGTACATTCATTTATGGGAATGAGACAAATAGGCTGGCCCCCGGAGGACAGGACACAGGTGTCACCTACTGCCAAGGACATTCGTAGAATAGATGCCATGGCTGTGGCTCTGGGTTCTGACTGGAACTTAGCCTCTGGGTTCTGACTCCACACTAGGGAATCTCTGAAAGGCACTGTCATGGTGGACAGACAAGCAGGAGATCCTATAGTGTTGGCTGCCTCCGCCCACTCTTCTCTGGGCAATTAAAAGGTGTTTATGTGGGGCTGGCAATGGCTTCTGCCTCCCTTCCATTATGAACATTAAGAGATCTTGACCCTTCCACTTTCCCGCTCTTGAAAGGAGCCGCAGACACGTGGAGCCAATTAGGCGCACGCGTGGGCGCTAAGCGCCCGAGCAGCCTTTTCTCCCTGATTGCAGCGTTTACAGCTGATTATTCTCCCCTCACCCAAACATTGCTGCTGCTTCCTGGCAAGGTGCCGCCCAGAGAAGCTGGCTGGGGGTCCCCAGGGATGGGGGGAAGCTTCAGTGAATGGGTATCTGTTGAACGCCTATTGTGTGGGAGCCTGTGGAGCCCTCTGCCTACAGAGAGAGACAGTTGGAGAGCTGGCCAGCAAGGAAATGAGAAGGGGGACTTGGTGGCAATGAGTGCCCAGAAGAAACCAGGTAGCATACAGTGGCAGAAAGCGACCACTTAGGGATGGAGGTCAGAGAGGACTCCTCAGAGGAGTTGGCCAGGATGTGTGCAGATGGGAAGGTAGTCTGCTATCTACTCTCCACTCACCCAAGGGTGCTTGGGGTCAGTGTGAGCTCTGGGCAAAGACGTGCTACTCCCAACAGCTAGTGGACATGAATGAGGGGACAGCCTTCCCTGCCCATATCCCTGTCTGTCAGCTGAGAATCCAGAGACCCAAAGGTCTCCAGATGTTCTGGCAGGGCTATGGGCTAGCCTCCTGGGAATGTCAAGGGAGACAGTGCAGGTGGGTGTGGCTGGGCATGGCCAATGGGTTCTCAGAAGAGATATATAATTCCTTCATCTTTACCCACCTGCCTGAGCTAGTGGTGGTCAGACAAGGGCCTGGCAAGGAAAGGTCAGGTGTGGATTAGGGACTGGGCCTCTATGGTTCCTGAGATTGCCCCTGTGGAATAGGACCTTCTCTTGGGACTTTTCCCAAGGTACAGGGGTCACAGGAGGAGTCAGAAGAGCAGTGGTTATCCCTCAGCATCCGCCAAAGAAAGGGTCTAGGAGTGCTGGGGCGCAATATCCCTGAGGCTCACAGAGCTGGTGGGTCAGCCTCACACACCCACACGCTGCACACATGTGTCAGGCCAGGAAGCCCAACATTCCACTTGCCCTGATTGGCATTGCACCCTACCACCACCCCACCCACTTGTGGGGACACCTTGGCTGAGACGCCCTGGGCCCAAGTCTCACTCCAAGAACCTCTCCTGTCCAATGGCCCTGCTCTTGATGCCAGGTACATCTTCTGGGACTGTCATTTAGTTTCCCTGTCATTCACTTGCTCACTCAGTCATTCAGCAAACCTCCTCGGCCTCCAGCCTGGCCCTAGGCCAGGTGTGGTTCCAGTCTCTACTTGCTCTTATAGTTGAAGAAACAGAGGCTCAGGGACTAGATGCCAGCCCTGGCCACTGCCTGGCTGAGACAAGATTACAGTTCCCCTTGCTTACCCTGCCCCTCCCAGAGCTCCCAGGGACTAGGAGGAAGCAGAATGATGCTGACTGGGACAGAGGGGATGGCCAGGGTCAGAGAGGGGAAAGATAAAGGTATACAGGGTGGAGGGCAGAGTACAAGCAAGTGCCTGGAGCAGGACCTCGACTGGGGAGTGCTGGGGAGGCTGGAGAGGGTGCCTGGACCCAGTTAGAGGGGCTCCAAATGCAGCCATTGCCCCAGGTTTCCCTTTTAATACCCCTGCACCCCACAGAAGGGGGAATTTAGGGCATGGGGGATGGGAGTCAGTCAGAGAAGAAAATGAACCCTGGGCACTGGGAAAACACAATGGACTCCACTCCCCAGAGGAGGCCTATGCTGAGGGAGGTTCCCCTCCTGCTTCTTTTCACTTCTCTGGGGGTCCTACCTGGCAAAGGAGGTGAAGGAAAAGGGCCTGCAGGTGCCACAGGGACAAACTAGTCTAATTTAAGATCAGGAAAGTGAGAAATTTAATTGAGTTTTAATAGCGTCTGGCCCTTTGTTCTGAAACCCTCGTGTTCGCGGGCAGGGGGAGGGTGGGGTACATGTGAAGAAGAACAAGATCGTGGCCAGGCTGATCCCTGCCCTCCAGGGTCCCAGACTTCAAGGAGACAAACAATAGGCTATAGGGTCCCAGTGCACAGAGCAGCTAAGTCTAAGAAAACAGCCTGGAGGAGGTGACGTTTGAGCAGAGCCTAGGAAGGCAGAGATTTCCAAAGGTGGAGACAAGGAGGAAGGAAGGCATCTCAGCAGAGATCGCCAGCTCCAGCATAGCCTAGCAGTGTGAATGAGCAGAACCCATTCAGGCTGAGTCCACTGACATAGTAGCTTGGACTTGGAGGGGTGCTGCCTGGGTGTCAGTTTCCACTGCAGGCTAGAGGGCACATGGGGGTGATGGAGGCAAGGCGCAGTGCTAACCACCTGAGTTCTGCACATGACCCTGGCAGCATGGCCCTGGGAACAGCCAGTCACTTCTCTCGCCCCATTTTCTGTGCCTTTAAATGCGTAGTGAGTGATGCCTCCCACTACCTCTGCAGTGGGTGCCTGTAGGAGAGGGGAGCCGAGGCTCACGGGGTGCTGGTGGGGAAGGCATGGTGCCACAGACCTAGCTTCATAGTGGAGGGCCTAGGGGCAGCAAGAAGGCCCTCAGGTGCCTCCTAGAGCCTTAGCTGTCTTCCCCAAGCTAACACCTGAAGTCTTCACCAGCCCCAGGTGCTATGGTGACTCCAGGTAGGGGTCTCTGAGGTTTTCCTGGAGGAGGCTGGTTGGCCCTGGCTTATCATGTCATGGGATACCAGGTGCTTCAGCCTCCACTTACTGAGCACTGAGCACTTGCTGTGTGCTGGCACAGTGCCAGATTACCAGGTTCAGGGACTGGGGGAACAGACCTGCAGGGCCCCTACCTTGAGGAGTACAGTCTGCTCAAGGTGACGCTTATATGATGCAGGCCACAAGGGATAAGTCCATGGGGATGCTTGATCAGACTTAGGGGTCCTGAGGGGAGGGAGGATTTAGCCAGGCAAGCAAGAGTAAGGGAAGAAGAGAGCCCAAGGCAGAGGGAACAGCACAACACAAAGGCCAGAGGCAGAGTGCACATGTGTGTTTGTGTGTGCTTTAGTGTGTGTGTGCCTGTGGTGGTGGGTGGTCTTGCCTGCTGACTGGTTTCACAGAGCAGTGCACAGATGCACTCTGAGGCAGGGCTCTAGGCAGAGGCACGCATGGGACTCCGTAGGGCCTAGCTGAGACCTCACCCAATGACCATGTCCCACACAGTCCTGACCTTGCACTGCTCCCAAAAAGAACCTTTGGTCATGAGTCTCTCTTAGACAGGTGCATCATGGCACATTGTGCACATGACTGGGCCTGGAGCACAGAAGGTGGCCAGGAATCAAGGACATCACATGGCCTGTGCTGCAGCCCCTACTTGTACTTGAGCAGCACTGAGCCACACTCTCTGGGCCTCAGTTTCCCTACCTGTACAGTTGGAACAAGTATGACCTCACAGATCTGTCATTAGGGTTTATGACCAGGCTTTGGTGATACCAGTTCAATAAGGAATGCTCCGGGGATATCACATGGGATGGGCCATGCAAACAGACTTTAGCTCCGCCCAGTGTGTGAACCACCCTGGGCTGCAGGACCTCCTGCCAGCCCTCTTCTCTCTGGGGGTCTTGTCAAGGGCCCGGTCCCCAGCTCCCACCTCTGAGGGCCAAACTGTCAGGCTGCTTTAAGCTTCCTGCTTCCTGGCACAGACCCTGAGGCCCTCGTTTGAGAGGCTGATCACGGTCGTCGGGTCCTTTGTTGCAGCCTCCAGTGTTTGCCCACTCTGTGCCTCGGCAAATGGGAGTTGCAGCATGTTTGCTATGTCAACACCAGCTGGATCCCAGTTATGGAGATCAACCAGGGTGTGAAGCCCCATCCTCCAGCTACCAGGGTTCCTGGGGTCCAGTCCCTCCCTAAGGAGGAGCAAGGTCAGTGGGCAAGTGAGCAGCTCCTCATCTGTGGCCCACCCATTCACCCCATATGACTGCCAGGCATGGGCTGGGCAGGTGTCTGGAACCATCAAGGGCAGCCCTAGGCAGGAGGTAGAACCTACAGAGAGCCAGCCAGGAGGGAAGTCTCCCCTTGGCACAGCTCAGGGGACTTCCTGGCAGAGGGAGCCTTCAAGCCTTTGAAGGCTAAGTGTAGGGCCTCCCCAGCCCTCCATGCAAAATCCCTTTGGCCTCCCCCAGCCTTCTCCTCCCCTGTGTCCCCAGTCATCATGTCCGGTAGCAGCTGAGGAGAGGAGGCCTAAGCAGTCAGGCAGATGAACAGACGACTAGACAGATAGCCAGCAAGACAGGGTCAGGGCAGAGGATGGGAACTCCAGGAGAAGACTCGAGACCATAAACCAGACAAGCTGACATCTGTGCATGAGCTATGTAGGCGTGGCCTAGGGGTCAGAGAGCCACAGCCCTGGGGAGGAAAGAGATGGGCAGCTTTAGGTTGGTGGCTGGCATTGAGAGACAGCTATCAGAGACAGATAGGGGAACAGAGGACCAAGAGGGAGAGTGACTTCCCCTGGTAGTGGGAAGAACCCAGGTTCTTTTGCTTCAGCCAATGCTGCTCTGCCACATGGGATCAGTTGGCCACATGGCAGAGCCAGGCCTCTAAATCCTGTGCACTTCTGAAATAAGATCCCTGTCTACTTCATAAGTAGGTTTTCCAAAAATGAGCCTTTGAGGGTGACTCACCTGGGATGTAGACTTCCAGGGCATGGACCAGGCAACTGAATCAAGTGACAGAAGGACCAGGTGAGGCCACATCTGCAACACTAACACATCAGCTGCATGGCCTTTGCTAGTGATTTCCTTTCTCTCCTCAATTTCTTCATCTATAAGGTGAGCGATAAGAGTCTCCTGGTGGGATTGTCAAGAAGATCCTATAAGCTGAGACTTGCAGATGTGCATATGCTATGTGGTCTTCACCATTACAAGGAGGAGCTCGGGCTTTTCCGAGCCTGCATCTCCTTGGACCCTTGGCTCCAGGAGGGGCTTGGCAGAGCAGATTCCTGTCCCTTGACCCCACTTTCAGATGGAAAAGTGTCTCAGTTACATGGAACCACAGTGAAGTGGCCCTGAGGCTAAGGCTAGAGTGGAGGAGGAGGTTTGCTCCTCAGAGAGTAGGGAAGAGCGTCCTGAGAAAGAGAACAGCACAGGGAGAGCTTCAGGGAGGGAGGAGTGAAATGGAAGATCCGGTAGAGTCCAGTGTGGCTGCCTGCTTCAACTGGGGTCTAGAACCCCCCAAGTTCTGAATTGGGGTGGACAGTTAGACTCCGGTCCATAGGAAGTGGAGTGGTCAGAGTGGAGGCTATCGTGGTTGTCAGGAGAGAGGATGGAGGCCTGTGGGCCGGGTGGTAGGGAATGACTCAGGATTAGGTGAGGCAGCAAGGGTGGAATATTCTGGGGCAACTCCTGGTGCTGAAGAGGATGGTCAGGGGACATGATGCTTATGGGGCAGGAGCAAGCTGCAGGGTGAGAAGACTGAACCCTCATGGCCCAATGGGGACTGTCAAGAAGTGGACAGCACTCCTTACCTGCCTCTTTCCTTCCTTCCTCAGATGTTTGCTGACCCTTCTCTGGCAGATGAGCCAGTGAGCTTGTGGGGAGCAGCAGTGGGAGGCTCACAGTCACAGGGGGTCAGAGGGCATGGCCTTCTACATGGATTCATATTTTGGTGTCCCGATGCAAGTTTAGCATCAGGTTCATATTCCTGCTTGGAGTTCAGAGGAGCCTGAAGCTTTTCTGAGCTTGCATCTTAAGACCCTTGGCTCCTGTGGCCTCAGGACCCTGCTGGGACTGGTTTTTAGACTGATGGGCATTGAGGTTCCAGATCATCTTCCTGTGTATCTGTAGTGCCAAGGGTCGAAGAGTTGGGGAATAGAGCACTGTGGGGTAGGAGGAGTGCCCTGGGCTGATCTGTCTCCATAACCAGTCAGGTGCAAGAGTCAGGAGGTTCTGTCCCCAAGCCTAGCAGATAAGTAATGGGAATTTAAAGAGAGAAAATGAATCAATCTGTGCTTCCCCTATGGATGGCGATGACAGCCCAGCTTTGTGACTGTGGCCTGAGTGAGGGTGCCACTGTCCCCACTCCCCATGGCTCAGGCAGAAGCACCAGTGTCTGCAGTCTCCTGAGGATACCACTGGCCTTTCTCCGCCATCCATGTGTATACCTGGACCTCCTTTTATCAAATATTCTTCTGCTAATCTCATTTCCCTGCATTACTACTATGCAATCAGTCCATTTTTCAAAATAATGCATCTGTTATATTTTCCCCTCACTTTTTTTTCTTAGGAAGGGGCAGGAGGGGATGGGGTGAAGAATGATTTCTAGGTCTGTGGTCACCTCACAGGTCAGCTCTAACCCTGTCCCCAACACACAGGGAACACGTGCACTGACACTTATCCCCTCCACACATGTACCATCTCCAGGGCCTGGTGAATAGATGGAGGTCAGTGCACTGCTCCTGAGGGTGTCAGAGCCCTCCCAGTGCCAAGAAGAAGGGATGGCTCAAGCCTGACAAAGCCCTGCCCCAGGAGTGCCCGTGCAACCTATTCACGGCCAGGGACTGCTCAGACCCAAGCTGGACTCAGACTAATGAGAAACTAAATGGCATTGCCCACCCCTAGGCTGGCGGGGAGTGAGTAGGAAGGAGCGAGGGAGTAGGACATCAACATGGCCTCTACTCAGCACACATG
Organism: Tarsius wallacei; assembly: GCA_963574415.1. NCBI lineage: Eukaryota > Metazoa > Chordata > Mammalia > Primates > Tarsiidae > Tarsius > Tarsius wallacei. Next base: position 9,070 of record CAUYQG010286738.1, on the reverse strand, counting down.
ACCATGCATGGATGGGCTGAGTCTGTTGCCAGGCGTGCAGCAAACTCTCAGCTAATAGGAACTCCAGTGATCTTCATTATCACCTATCTGTCCACCCCACCTGTCAGATGATGTCCCACAGCTGAGGGGCTGCCCGAGCCCCCACACCCTTCCACCTCCACCAAGGTGTGGTCCAGCTATCAGGCAGCTGGGCAGCAGACTATAAGCAAGGGTACCTTAGAGTCCCTGGGTCACATGTGTCCAGGCCTCGGCCCCGACCCAGCACAACAGCTCCAACCAGGGGCCCCAGGCCTCATCCTCCTTCCTGGCAACAGGAACATCTGCCTGCCTGTCCCCATAGGTGGAGCCAGGCAGAGGGAGCAGCGCAGCAGTTCAAGCTGTTTAGCCTCAGAATTTGGTGCTGACCTCATCCAGACAACACGGCTGAGTCCCCACCCATTCCCCAGGTGGAAAACCAGAGGCTGCCAAGGCCTCATCTGTATAGTGGACCCTGTGTGACTCATAGCCTGCTGCAGCAGTGGACCCCAACTGGGCAGCTGGAAAGACTGGGCTGGCATGGCCTACTTTCCCGTTCTCCCCTCCACTGCCCCCATCATCTCCCCGCCTTCTCTTGCTGATACTCCCTCAGGATGTGAATTCTCTTAAACTTTTAATTAAAAGCATTCTCCTTTCTCCCCGCAAGGTTTGCTTCTCTGTGATTTTCCTCTTAGAAGGAGAGGTGGGGAAAGAGAGATGGCAGGCAATGAGCAGAGGCCAGGCCTCGCTGGGTCTCCATGGGGAACCCAGGGAACCAGAGCCTGGCTCTGGGGAGGCTACTGGCCACCCTCTGTCCTCTGCCCTCTGCCACCCTCCATGGCTTCTCCCTCTGCCAGGGGAGGCATTTCTTTTATTTTTTTTTTTCTAAAGTCTGCTGCACTTGTTATTCCCAGGCAATCTCCCATCCAAGTACTAACCAGGCCCCACCTGCTTAGTCAGTCACGCTCAGGGTGGTATGGCCATAGCATGAGGGAGGCATTTCTGAAGGCTCCAGCCCTGATGTGGGGGTGGCACCAGCTCCTGAGGGCTCTGCATGTGCTCTACCACATCTCACATAATAATTCTAGCCTAGAGCATGTGCCCATTAATCAGGCTGGGATTTCCAAGTAAAAAAGGCCTCCACTCTCCCACAAGGGTGGTGGTAACTCTGGTAGCCTCGCAGTCACTCCTGAGCCCACCGCTCACAGGTTGGGGAAGTGCCCACAGAGTTACTTATCAGGCAAAGCGAGAAGCAGCCCAGAGTTGGTGTCATGGGCCTCAAGGTCACCAGCTGGGTCACTGGGGCTTCACATTTAGAATTCCCAACACAGAGCTCAGGACCACAAGGTCAAGTCCTGGCTCATAAGATCAGGGCCCCAGGAATGCTAGAGACACAGGTTCTTGACATCAGAGAACCAGAACAGCATCTCTGATTATGAGCTGAAGGGGGGCTGACCTACCCCCAACTTCCCAAGCAGTGATCTATTAGCCTGACCCTATCTCTGGAGGGAGATAACATCCGATCCTCAGGTTCTCATTTTAGAATTAGAGTCCACTAAATGTCTAGAAGTTCTTCCTTGTATCTGACCGTGATCTCTCTTGCTGACACCTAAGCCTCTTTCCTTGGCTCTACCTCTAGATAACTTCAGCATAAACTCCCCTTCCAGTAAGTCCTCCCTGGCCCAGAAGATAGTAATTGAGTCACCACTTCCCTATGTTCCTCTCACCACCCCCCGTCCTCTACAGCCTGAGTACCTCCATCTGCGGGCTTCCAGGTGTAGCCTGGGAAGCCCTCCACAAACTCACAGACTCATCTAGGAACATCCCCATATCGCACCCTGAGATGCCCTTCCCCATGGTTACACATCTCCTACCCCCGGATGCCAGGACCCCATAGGCTCAGGGACTCAAGACTCCAGCCAGGCCCCAGACATGAGGGAGGAACAGGGGCATTGTCTCTAAGGGACCTCTCCCCTCCATCCCTTAATCCTGGTTCTCCCTCTCCTGCCTGTAGCAGCCTGTAACTGGCCCTCATAGAGAGTACCAGGACACCCCAGTGAAGAGCTGCAATGGAGGTGGTGGTCCTGTGGAGCTAGAACAAGGGCTCCCACACACTTACTTCCCTAGACAACCCCTCCTGATGCTCCTTGCATGTGCCCAGCTTTACAGACCCAGATGCCTCTCTGACTGGCCCTGGGAGTACTCAAGGAGACATCCCCATGGAGCTGGGTGGGGCCATGACAAGATTTGGGAATGGGGCAAAATTAGAATTGGCTGGAAGGAGGGATGGGTGGCCAAGTAGGAGCACAGCACAAACAAAGGCAGGGAGGGGCCCTGCACTGGGGACTATCTGGAGGTGGGGGTGGTATAGGGCCAAGTAGGTAGAAGGAGCAGTGGGAGCCTTGGATACTGGACACAGGGATTTAGACTCCGGGTACTGGAAGCCCTGGCAGCCTCTTGTGTGAGGCAGGGGTATTGCTTGTTCATTTTGCAGACATATGTTGAGCCCCTACTGTGTGTCCTGACCTGGTCTAGCCTCAGGCAGTGCCCACTTCCTCTGCAGATGCCCTATGGCTCTGGGGATGGCAGGGTTGGGGGTGATTATAAGGGATGAGCCTGTGTATCCCTCACAGGGCAGGCCTCAGCACTGCCACCTCTTCCTGACTGGCTCCAACCCTGAGATGGGCAGGGATAAGGGGGCTCTTCCTCCCACTGTAGAATAGGTTGGTGCTCTCCAGACCCCATCATGCCAGACTCTACACATCCATTCATTCTCCAAGTACATGCTGAGTATCTACTGTGTGCCAGGCCCTGTGCTTGTTGCTGGAGACTCCACAGTGACAGAGATAGATCTGGTCCTGCCCTCAGGGACCTTGTGGTCCAAACAGGAGGCAGAGGGTAGGCAAGCAATGTGAAGATACATAATGGGCTGTTAAAGGAGTATCAGAGGAAAGACACAGCAGAATAGTGAGAAGTGTCAGCACCCCTCCCCACAACCACAAGTGCAAACCTATGGCCCGAGTGGGGGTGAAGGTGGTGAGAAGGAAAAGGAGACAGACCTTCCTTCTGACTCAGAGTCTGAGCCCTGTCTCCCCACCAGTAACCCAACTTCCTTAGAATCCGTGGGGTTTCCCCTCTCCACTGTCCAGTCCTGCCCCTGCTGAAAGCCTCAGTAGGCAGGACCCTCCCCAAAGCTCTGCGGGAACCCGCCCCATGCCCAGCAGGGCCTGCTGAGTGGTGCCTGTGAGTAGGTGGTGAGAGGTGCAAGGTGGGCACAGCAGCCAGTGCTGGATCTTCCTGGGTTGCCAGCCCCAGGCCACCCTGAACAGCTGCTGATGTCAGCAAAAGAGAACTCCAAGTGCCCTTTGGAGTTCACCAGCAATGGTGGCAGGGCCTGCCTAGGCTAAAATCAAGCGGGGTGCCTATCTGCTCATGAGGGATTGTTGTGTGACTGAGATGTACCCCATGTGCATGTCAGGCATGGTGCTGGATAGAGACATGTGCCAGTATGTATGGCTAAGTGGCGAGCTAGGGGCCTCCACGACAGCCTGTGTGTATGGCGGTATATGTGAGGCATGTGTCTACACTAGAAGAGTTTGGGAGTGAGAGGGAAAGAGAGAGCTCTATCACCTCAAGGTTTCTGCTGTACCAGCGTGGCCATCTCACTTTCAGGTTCTCATGTGGCATGCTTTAGGACTCACAAACATGTATGTGTATAAGACCCATGTGCACATGTCCTGCCTCCCTGTCTGCAACTGCAGGAACACATGTAGAGCCCACCCCCATGTGGAGGCCTGCAAATAGACATGCACACACATGTGCATGAAATACATGTGCACATGTGCATCTTAGCCCATGCATGCCTGTGTGTGTATACACTTTGTGCACCTGGTGGACACACATGCGCATGCTCATTTACTCCCAGTGTGCAGCTCTATCATGGCTGCCTCATTCCTTTCTCCATTCACCTCACCTCTGCACCTAGAGGTGGGTGAGTCCCAGGATGGTCCATCTCTATTTTACAGACTGGGAAATCAAGGCTCAGAAAGGAAAAGGGACTTGCCCAAGACCACATCATGGTTCCACAGCTCCTGCTGAGACCCAGGTCTCCCAAGTTCCCTGCTAGGTCTGACGTGTCCCCATTGCTTGTGCTGTGGCCTCCTCCACACTCCTCTGCTGAGCCATGGGTCCAGGATGGTGCTCTTTGGTTTCCAAGTCCCATCTGGGTTTTCTGAGTCCCGAGTTCCTATCTGCTGTTCCCTTAGTGGGGCGCTCTGGAGCCCACAGTGGGGAACACTAATTCAGCAGGCGTACCAAGGGTCTCCCCACAGCGGAACCCTGAACTCACAGCCATAAGCATTTGGGGAGGAGGAACATTTCCCTGGACCTCATGCACAAAAGTAGTCTATAGGAGAAACAAAGGTTTCAGCTGGGCCTCTGCTGTCAGCCCCATCGCTCCTGGCTTTAACTTACTCTCCTCCTGTCTGTCTGGGAATCTCTCCATCACACTGCATCCCTCTGGCCCTATCTCCTGTCTTCGTGCCCCTCCAAAACCCCCTCTACCCTCCAGGCGCATTTCTGTGTTTGTTTCAGCATCTCCTGACATTCCCAACTGGGACGCTCTCAGAGGTGGGTCATACTCCAAGACCCCCACAGGCCCAGCCCTGGCCAGAGGAGGGATGAGGAGGAATCAGCTCCAATGTGACCTCAAGAAAACCTGGTCCAAGGTCAGCCTTGTAAAACAGCTTGGTGTCTGCCCCACTGTAGCCACAGCTGTGACAAGGGTATAGAGCAGGAGAGGCTAAGCAGGAAGAGGCCCAGACCAGAGGGCAACTGACCTGGGCAGTAAAAAGTTGGGAACAATTAATTGCCCACATGGATGATGGGGATACCTCATGCAGGGCAAAGGAAATGATATATGAAAAGGTATGGAGCTGTGAGAGTGTATCATAATGATCAGACATGTATCAAACCCCTGTCTCATGTATTTGAGTGTTTGCACAGCCAGGATCCTTACATTCATTCATTCATCCATCTATCCATCCATCCATTCATTCATTCACTACATATTTACCAAGTGCTGGGCATGGGGCCACTGGGGTGGAAAAAAACAGCATTGTCCCTGCCTCAGAGACTACACAGTCTGCTAGGAAATTGCAGGACAGAACAGTGAATTCCTTGATGAGGTGCACACAGGCACTGTGGGAGCCCAGAAGAGAGGACCTGATGGAGACACAGATACTGCAGGCACCCTAGGGAGGGATATGATGGAAGATGTGTGGACCCTGTGGGAACCCCAAGGGAGGGGTCTGGGCAGGACTGGGGCATATCAGCAGTTGTTTTTCCATTTATCAATATTTGATACCCAGTCTTCAGAGGTTCTCATAGCTGGGAGGGCTCTTGGCAGTCCAAGTCTATATGCTTGATTGTACAGGTGGTGAATCTGTGGCCCTAGGCCTGGATCTTAAGCCTCCTGCACTTCTGTTTCAGAAGGGTAATTGTATTGGCAAGTCCAGGGATCAGGCCTCTCTACACAGCCCCTTTTACAGCCCAAAAATGCAATTGGAGGCCCCAAGGCTGCTTTGGGGCAGAACCAACCCTGGTGGGCTCCCTCAAGGCGGAGCCTGTGTCCTCTCATCAGTGGGAGCAACTGGGAGTCTTAGATACCTCACTGACCCTCAGTGTCCCACCAGAGAATGGCAGTGGAATCCTTAGCCTGCTGGTCACACTGGGCAGTTGGGAAGATGGCAAGTGCTGGCTCCCATGACCTGCGTTCTCCAGGAGGCCTTTCTGCTGGGAGATGTGGGGCTGCCCACCCTGCATGGCAGCAGGGCCAATGCTTTCCCTCCTCCTCAGTGGCACTGAAGCCATCCGTCACTTACAAATTCTCTTCATTTCTAAATAAAATGATTTGTTAATTTGAGTGAGTGATCGCCACTCGCCGAGCCTCTTTGCGGGCCTTGGAACAGCTTGTAGGCTCCCGGAGCTCTGCGCCGCCGGCCTGGCGCAGACTTGGAGGGGTTGTTTTCGATTTAAATGTGAATTGAATGAGGAGAAAAATGTTTCTCTTGGCAATTCCATAGGAGCTCGCTCTTCTGACAGATGTTGGAGTTTATTATCCCATCGGGCTGGTGTTTTGTCGAGCAGAATTGCTAATTATTTCAGAGGCCCGGCCACAGCCGAGGAAGGGATGGGGGGGTGGCTTTGGGCAGCATCTGTCAACAGGCAGGCACTGGGACCTGCCACCCCTCCACTGCCCTCCCAGAATCTGCAGACATTTTAGAGTGGGGGCTGTCCTGCCGCTTGGCTTCTGTTTCATGGCTTACCTTGGAGGAGGCATCAGGGTCTCTTCTTGCCAGCACTGCTTTGATCTCATGTTGAGGACTCTGGAAGGTCACTTTGGGGGTCTTGAATTGTTTGTGTGTTTAGTGAGTCCATGGGTGGCAGATGAGAAGACTCCAGAGAGCCCAGTGTTTTTCTCCCTGAGTGAAACCTAAATCATTGACTGTAAGGACGGCACCTGGGCTGGGGCCATGCTTGCACAGGCATGTGGCTGGGTGTCTCTGTAACCATGGGCTCTGTGCAGGCCTGTGGGGGTTGGGCATGGCTGTGTTGTGTTTGCAGGTCAGGAGCTGCCTGACGTGACTGCATATTTCCGTGAGTGAGATGTCTGTAGCTGTGCTGCAAGGGCCTCCAAGGTATAGTTCTGTCTAACTCATTTCTGTCGCCAGTCCCTGTACTGCAAGGTGAAGGAGGCCTTGGAAGACAGATGGCCGGAGGGGACTAGACCTCAGAAGGGATGGGGCATGGCGGGCCTGGGTGCTGCTTAGTTAGTGTGGAGGCCCCAGGCTTCAAGGGACTTCATAGTGGAGATATGGCCCCAGGCAGCCAGAGCCCTGACTTCTGCTCCATTCAACCCAGAGACCTTAACCTCACTTGGGGCAACTTAGAGCAGGGAGCACTCCTCCCAAGCAGCAGAGGATTTAAAATTCCTGCATGGCTTAGTCCAGAGGCCACGGACTCTGGTTAATTGTCTCTGACCTGGGGGCTAGGGTTTGAGGGGTAGTAGGAGGTGACAGTTCCTCTTGCAGTATTTTCTGAGAACCACCCCTACTGAGAAACACCCCAACCTCTACCCCTTTTCTCACCCCCGTCTCTCCTTTCTGAACCTTGAGACAAGGGGCTGGATGTCCTACTGCCTCCCCACTCTCATCTTCCATCCCACCAGCTCTAGGCCAGCCAAAGCTTAGCTTCCTTGGTTTGGCAGCAGCAGCAGCAGCTGGACTGGATTTTATAACCCTAATTAACACTGGATTCCCTGGGGTCCCAGCTAGAATCCTGATGCTGGCTGAGATCAGCAAAGCGAAAGGTGGGAAGGGTCCACCCTGGTACCAGGTGAGGGGAGACAGAAACTCGGCCTCTCCCTGCCCCAAGTCCTGGGCCCTGATGGTCACCCTAATGGAGGGCACTGGGGAACCAGGGAAGAGGTGTCCAGTCACTCCCAGGCTGAGATCGTGCTAGGCATCTCTGATTGACCATGTGTCCCTGGGAACCAGGCCCTCTCTCCTCCGGATAAAACTCCACCGTGACATCCTTCCATTAAATAGGGCATGTTCAGAAGAGAAAATTGCTACTATTTTCCCCTTTTACTTCACTGTCATCAAAAATTGATCCCATATTGCATCCTTATTTCAAAGAACGAGCTAAAAAAATAAAATAGAAATTCCCACTCCTCAGAGAGGCAGATGCATCAAGCTTCCCTCACCTTCCCCCTACCCCCCCCCAAAAGAAAAGAAAAAACGTGACCAGTGAGGGAAGGTGCCTGCTGGCCGGTCTGGGGCTGTTGAGCAGCCAAGGCTTTGAGATGCACGTGACCTGGGAGTGAGGAGGGGCCAGCACGTGACTGTGGGCAGAAGGGGATTTCGATCTGGTGAAATGTGGTAGAAAATGGGGTAATTGGGGGAGGTTAATTTGGATCTAAATGGAGCGATTCGTTATCTCAATAAGAAATGTCTCGTTTTCCAGGGAGACGGCTGAGCCTGCCAGATGCCAGCCTGCCCGCTGTTGGGGTGGTGGCTCAAGCAGGGCCCAGTAGTCAGTCTAGCCTCACAGAGCAACACTGCCCGCCCAGCTGTGGAGGGGGAAGAGAGTGGACACAGGTTAATTTGGTTTATTTCTCAATTCATTCAGCAAAGTATTCACTAGCTCTTCACAAAAGCACATTCGGTAAAACATAGAATATGAGTAACAGGGATGGGGCAAAAGGGCCCAGGTAAGCAGCCCAAGGAAGGCACTTGGTCTAGGTGAGTCTATGGGTTGACTCTGAGCCTCCTGGAAGCCAAAGAGCAAAAGGGAGACCCAGTGTTTTATGCTCTCTAACCAGAAGAAGAAAAGACATCAGTTCAACTCCACACGGAAGCCCTCTGGCTCACCATGGGATAGACTTTCAGGATGGTGCCCCTCAGTCCCATCCATCTTTCCTGAGAGCAAGGTCTGGGAGCTGACACCTGGGCTGTACTGTGACCCTGGACAGGTTCCTCTCCCCAGACCTCAGAGCTTCATCTATTCTTTGCTGGGGGCCATAGGCAGAGGCTGCTGGCAGTGCTAGGAATGCTGGTCACACAGGTGGGGCCATCCACAGGCTTCAGTGCTGAAGGCCTGGGCTCAGCAGCTGGACAGTTAGGTTTGGGTCCCAGCTCCTCCCCCTGCCAGCTTTGTGCACTTGGAGCACTCACTTCATTGTTCTGAGCCTCCTTTTCTTGAAAAATGGATTAATATACACAGCCTTGCCCCTGTGGTTGTGATGGTCACATATGGATAGTAGGTATCCATCAGTGACAACTGGGATCACAGAGGCTTCTGGTGGACAGTTGTTTGGCGCTGGTACACAAGATTTCCTTGGTGCAAGTATGCATCTGGCTTGGTGTTGGTGGCCCTGTGTCTGTGGTGGGGAAGAGGGAGGATGAGCATGGAAACAGGTGAAGATGGGCCGCCCCCCCCCCCCGCCCCCCCGCTCGCCGGGGGCGGGGGGGGAGCCCCGGTGTGCGGAGCGAGG
>CAUYQG010286736.1:0-17941 GCA_963574415.1 Tarsius wallacei | reverse complement strand
TTGGGAGGCTGAGGTGAGTGGATTGCCTGAGCCCGCGGGTTCGAGACCTGCCTGGGCAGGCGAAACCTCATCTCTACAATAAATCAAAAAAATCAGCCAGGCGTGGTAGCGCGCGCCTGTAATTCCGGCTACTCGGAAGGCTGAGACGGAAGGATCGCCGGAGCCCAGCAGGTAGAGGCTGGGCGACGGAGTGAGACGCCAACTCAAAAAAAAAAAAACTCTCTCTCTCTCTCTCTCTCTTTCTTTCTCTCTCTCTCACACACACACACACACGCACACACACACACAGACACACACATACACACACAAGAATTATAAACGCTGCAAGAGAAAAGCATTTAAGTCACTTGTTTGAAAATCTTTATTGAGCTATCAGCAGATTTCTCAGTAGAGACTTCTCAGGCCAGAAGAGAATTACATGGTATAATCAAAGTGCTGAAAGAAAAATACTGTTCCCCAAGAATATTATATCCAGAAAGACTCTCATTTAGAAATAAGGGAGAAATAAGGTCCTTCCCAGACAAGCAAAAGCTGAAGGAATTCATCACCACTAACTTAATGGAATGATAAAATTGGAAACAAAAGGATGATGATTACTATCATGAAGACATTTGAAATTATAAAACCCAGTAAAAGAGATAAATCCATAAATCGCACTCAGAATACTCAGTGATATTAATGTTTTATAGAAACCTGCTGATTCTCTAGTATAAAGTTTAATGACAAAATAATAAAAAAATCACAACTATAATTAGTGACACATAAGAAACACATAATAGATAAAGAAGTGATTTAAGGTAATAAAAAAAATTGTGGGGGGAAGGAAAAAGGTCTAGAGGATTGTTTGGCATCTAAACATAAATTGCTTTCAGCTTATAAAGTAGTTTATTTTAATTACAAGACTCTTTATGTTAGCCTTATGGTAACAACAAGGAAAGATATTACAGCACCTACACAAACAAGAAAAAAAAGAGAAAAATATGATTATTTTACTAGATACAGAAGAAACATTTGACATTATCTGTGATAAAAGTTCTCAACAAATTAGATATTGAACATATGTACTTCAATACAATACAGGCCATATATGACAAACCCACAGCTAACATTACACTGAATTGGAAAAAGCTTAAAGTTTTTTCACTAAGATTAGGAACAAGACAAGTATTTCCACTTTCACCACTTTTATTGAACACAGTACTTGAAATTACAGCCAGAGTAATTGGACAAGAGGCAAAAAACAAAAGGTATCCAAATTAGAAAATAAAAAGTTAAAATGTCTCTGTTTATAGATGACATAATCTTAGGTAAAGAAAATACAGAAGACTTCACCAAAAAAACTGTTAGAATTAATAAACAAATTCAATAAAAATTTAGGGTACAAAATCAATATACAAAAATCAGTGGAATTTCTAAATGCTAGTAATAAACTATTTGAAAAACGTAAAATGGCAATTTCACTTATAATAGTACAAAAAAATAAGATACCTAGGAATAAACAGAACCACAGAGGTGAAAGACTAATTGAAAGTTATAAAACCTTGAGAAAGAAATTGAAGAGTATGCAAATAAATGAAAAAATAACTTGTATTCATGGACTGGTATATTATATATTAATATTATTAAAATATTCATGCTAGCCAAAGAGATCTACAGATTCAATGCAATCCCTGTCAAAACGACAATGGCATTCTTCACAGAAATAGAAAAATAAAACCCTAAAATTTTCATAGAACAACAGTAGACCCCAAATAGCCAAAGCAATCTTGAACAAAAACAACACAGCTGGAGGTATCACATTATCTGTCTTCAAAATATACTACAAAGTTATAGTAATCAAAATAGCACAGCATTGACTTAAAAACAGACACATAGACCATTGAAAAAAATAGAGAGCCCATAAATAAATTCATGCACCTACAACCAACTGATTTTTGGCAAAGGGGTCAAAAACAAACACTGGGAGATAAGACAGTCACTTCAGTAAATGGTGCTGAGAAAAATTAAATATGCATATGCAGAAGAAAGAAACTAGAACCGTACCTCTCACCAAATACAAAAATGCATTAAAGATATAAATGTAAAACTAGAAAATATGAAACTACTGGAAGAAAACAGAAAAAACACTTCACAACCTTGAACTTGGCAGGTATTTTAAAAAGTATACATCAAAAGCACAACCAGCAAATTCAAATATAAACAAATGGGTTTAAATCAAACTATTGTAATAAGTTTTACACAGCAAAGTATTAATAGAGTGAAGGTACAACCTATAAAATAGGAGAAAATATTTACAAACTATACATCTGACATGAGATTAATATCCAGAATACATAAAATACAAATACACACACACACACACACACACACACACACACACACACAGAGTGATTACTGAAAAGACTATTTCTGATATTACAATAAAGATAACCGTCAGAGCATTTTTTTCTTTTGGAAATGAATGTCAGCTGTTTTGAAAATCTATCCTCATATTGTAAACTTAAGATTTTGCTGACAGTATCAATAAATATTTTTTGTTTAAGTGTTTCTACTTACAGGCCATATTTTAATTAAAACTATCAAATCACAATTACTTATTAAAATACAAATCAAATAGGTGATTTACATTCAGTTTATTTTTACATAGCCATCACAATAAATCATCTCAACAACTGTATTAAACATACAACACCAAACCTACATCTATAAAGGCTAAACAGTGTACCTAGAATTCTGTAATCAAGACTGGCTTCATGGGTGTGCAATCTTTGCAGTCACATGGGATTCCATGCTCAGAAGGGTTCCACAACTGGTTAATGCTCTGCCGTTTTCATCAAATTCTTAACAATATTTCAACAAGGAGCCCCACATGTTTATTTTTTACTGACTCCCCACAGATCATACAGCCAGTTCTGTTTACTATAGTTAGAAAACTGAGGTTCAAATTCAAATACATATGATTTAAGACCTAAACAAAACAAAAGCATCTATACTCTTGCCAGAAAAAACAACAGTTTTGGCAAAACTGAATTTAACCTACCTTTAATTTTGGCATTGACAGTTTTAACTCTACTAAATGTTGGTAATTTGATATTATGTTGTGATATTTTCATACAACTTTATGTTTACTCTTGAGGAGAGACATTGTCACAAACACAAATTTAAAAGCTAAAAAAGTTAGATTTTTCTTTGAGACAAAACATTGATTTTTATCTTAAGCAATTTTGATAGTATTAGATACTAAAAGTAGTTTTTCATTGGGAATATATTTTATTTTTTATTTGAGAGTCACTATAATAAGAATATCATGTCATAAATTTATAATTTAAAACACAACTCAGGCACAAAATTAAAGAGTGTTTATATATGATCTCTAAGGATGCTTCAAATTTTACTTGATAAGATTACTTACAAAAATGCTTCCTAGAGATCCATGTCTTATTTTAGAAAATTTGACTTGGATCGTGATCTTTTGACTAAATGTGATGTGGTAATGTTATATATAATGAAATCCTGGCTTGCAACTTACTGCGGGTTTCTTTTTTTCCCATTTCTGCAAAGACTTGCCTTATTACAGTTTCTCTATATTTTCAACTTATTGATATACTTTAGATAGTGGAATTGATTTTCACCAGCCAATCTTTTCCCTCTTACATTATTTATTATTTCACAAATTCAGTTGAGATGAGAGAAAGTCTGTTCACTTGACTTGTACATAGACTAACCTCATTTTCAGGACATTGTACAGTATAATTTTGCTATTTATTCAGATGACTAAAATATTGAGCATGAAGATTACTCATAATGAAAATAATGAATAAATAAGAACCCTATTTGATGGTACACAATATTGAAACTCTGAGTGCATCTCATAATGAAAAATGAAATGTTTCAATAGTCCAGGCTAAAATTTTGATTAGTTTTCAAAAAAAGAAATATAAAGTTAATTCCTGCTAGCACAGAAAGTATGATTAAAGGTTCTCAAAAACTTTTCTAATAAAAGAAGTATTTCTATAGTTAGGGCAATTAGGAAGAAATGAGGTAAATGAGAAAAAACTTTATGAATCAAGAGAAAAATAATTGTTAGTAAAAAAACTGAAACGCAGTCATTTTATGCTAAACTAGGTTAAGAATATAGTTACATAACTCTGCTAACATTTTTTTCAGTAAAGTAATATTATATATGAATTATTATGTAGTTAGCCTTCTTGAAAAGCCTGTAATTGTGAAAGGTCTTTGGGCTTTATTTGGAAATCATCTTTATGAAGTTACCAAACAACTACCTACAAGATAGTGGCCATGATGTATATCCTAGCTCATGGATTTTCATCTGCAAACTAGGGTAACTAATTTTTTTACATATGTTTTCATTAAATTGCCTACTTTTGGAAGTCTCAGTTCACTGCATGAATCATTGAGGGCAACATTTTTGTTTTCTGTCTTCCATTGATCTTGGATATTATCTCTTTCAATCCCAACAATCCTAAGAGTTAATTCATCTTCCCTTGTTACCTGGTTTCTTGCATTTTTCCTGACTTCTGTATCTCCGCAGCTCTCACTGTCATGGAATTGTATTCAGACAAGCCCTGGTTGCCTCAGTTATTATTACTGTTCCAATACTCTGATACCAGCAGTCCAGAAAAAGTCTAAGACATTTATGAACATACATCTCTGAAGAAAGGACAGTAGAGTGTTTTTCAAATGGTTATAAGCTTCATTTGAAAATTGATTGTTCATTCCAACCTAAGCGACCTTTTTCTGATTCCCCAAGGTTTGAATATTGGAGGAATAAAAGAGCTGACATTAGATATCTCAAAAATGTTTCTACACAAGGTGTGTTGCTGTTCAATCTTCTATGAAACTGAACCTTGAGCAGCTATAGACAAGTAAACTGACATTTCTAGGGGGAATAGCATTGTGTCATTACAGAATAAAACTTTAAAAACAATCATTGAGGGCAACAGATAAGTTATAAAGCAAAATTGAAACCAAAGCACAGTAAAAATCAACTATCAGGCTAGAAAACCGGTTTAAATTTCATCCAGCTATGCCTCCTTATGTATTATTTAAAATCTCCAGCTAATAATTATTTACATCTTTAAAATACAAACAATATGTTAGTACTCAGAAATTTTGTTATAACAACATATAATCATCTTCTTTGATGGTAAGCCACATTTGAATGTAAAATAAGAGCATTAAGACTCTTGAGCAGATCTATAGTATTGACTTTTTTATTTTATTAAGTTTATATGTTCTAATGAAGAGGATCATCATAGACTTGAAATGATTTAGAAGCATTTCTCATCAACAAACTAATTATTGAGCACTAATATATAGTAGCAACCATGGATGAACGTCCAAGAATTCATGGGATTTTGCCACTGCTTGCTGTCCTTATTTGGGTGCCCTGAAATGCAGAGACTGAAACAAGGCTTTAGGTGTGGGTTTGTTATTTATAATATGAACACACAGAGTTGGAAAAAGGAAATGGGAAGAATATAATAAAGAAAGAGAATGCCAATATAGTATTGTATTATCAAGATCACTGCTTTAGGGTACATGGGCTCAATTCTTCTGGAATATTCTGGGGGAAAAAAAAGATTGCCTAAAAGATGAAGATCATATTACTTATCAAAGACCCACAAATTCTCACCTCTCTGATTATTGAGATTTCTCACAATATAAGCGATTTTTTTCACCTTGATCCTTTTTTTAATCTAAAAATGTATACTGAAGAGTATTGCATATTTGTATGTAAAAATTCTGCCTTGATCATTTCTGTATCACATATTCCACATGAAAAAGAGGACATTTAACTAGTTCACTGCTGATAGGCCTTTGAATTGTTTCCAGTATCTTATGTTTACAATATCATGATGAAAAGCATTGCTCATATGTCACTTTGAACTCTTTACAGGTTGTATTTATAATATATTTAGGTGTGGGTTTATTATTTATAATATGAACACAGAGTTGGAAAAAGGAAATGATGATTAGATGATGATTAGATGATTAGTGATGTCCTTAGGTAAAAAGAAAATGTATACAGAGTTTTTCAAGACAATTACATAGGCCTCTTCACAAGGATTTTATTCTCTTGTAATCCCACCAGCAACATGCAAAAGTGTCTATTTCGCTATAATTTCATCCATATAGTATATTGTAAAACTTTTAAATTTTTTACTATTTTATAGGTAAGAAATGGCTTCACGTTGTTCTTTAAATTTGTATTTTTCTTATTATTAATGAACTAGAAAATATCCATAAAATTCATAGTATTTTCTATATAAAATGTTTACATAGTGTACCCTCTTTAAGATGGTTTTGATCCTTGATTTTTTTAGGAATATTTTTGTATATTGGATTTAGTAGGCCTTTCAGATATATTAAAAATTCTTCCCAGGTGGTTGTTTGATTTTTGAACATGTATAAAAATGTGTTTGTGTGTACTTGTACATTTGCCAAGCGCAAAGATATTTTCTTCTCTTAATTTTATGTAATCAAATTGCTCAATATATTCGTTTATTGCTCCTGAATTCTAAGTCATAGTTAGAATAATTTTACCCATTCTGAAGGAATTCAGGAATTAAAGGAATTCATTTATATTTTATTTGTTTTAATATCCTGAATGTTTTTAATATTTTTAAATGTATGGTTCTGATCACAGCTGAATTTATTCTGAAATGGTGCGGTGGAAGAACACATCATACATTTTAATCTTTGTTTATTATGTCTGTTTAGATGCCACAATGCCATTTATTAAAAATTTTGTCATTTCTGAACTGTTTTAAAACTTTGTTTTTATTATATACCAAATCATACTACTTTCGTCAATTTTTTGTCAATTTATTGTTATTGATCAGTCTGCTCATTTATGTACCAATGTAATACTTTTAATTAGAGAATATTCACAGTATGTTTTATAATCCAGCATCAACCTTACCACCTCACTCTATCCCTTGCAGAGATTTTCTTTTGACTAAATCATTTCTGTCCACAGGGGACTCCTGTACATTACAGTCTTTGCTCCAAAGATCCACATTTGGTTGGTCAAATCTTTGTCAGATCTGCATCATAGCCTGAAGGTTTTTTGGCTCAGTCTTGCTTTATTCTTACCTTCCTTTCACGGAAATAGGTTCAGCATTGGGTTTGGAAGCTTTCCTGTTCAATTGCATGACCTCCCACCTGTATTTTTCATTAGGGATTAGTCCCCAAACTCATTGAACTCCTAACACCATATCAATGACTGCTTTCTGGAGGTCCCAACTGATATAGTACTACTTGATATTGTGTTTATTTCCTGTTGTATCTATTCACCAGAATATAAACTATCTCAGAGTAGTTTTTCTAATGTCTTGAGTGTCTAAACACTATCTGACGTATAGTAAATACTCAGTATAATACATTGTTTGTAAATTAAGATGTATAGAACCAAGGCTTTCTATATATTAAAAAAATAAATTGACAAGTGATTGTCCTGTTTCCCCACTTCCAACACCACATACTATACAATAGAGACTTCTTTTCTCTGAGAATTTAAGAAATTCTGACCATCTGAGTTAGTCTTGAAAAAAATAGAAAAGCATAATAATTCACTATTATCATAAAATTCATTAGTCAACCATAAACATAAAATCTTTTATCAGGGTAAGCAAGAATTAAGATGGCAATATAATAGCCTTTTTTGTCTACTGTAGAAAGACTTCTGACATCCTCCCTGCTAGGAACAAGATGAGAAAACAAATAAAGAATATGAGTAGTATTTCACCCTTCTATTGATTTACTAGTTTTAACTTCACACTAACTTACACACTCACTGAATACTTATCTCAAACAGAAGGTCCCTATGAAAGGATTGCAAATGAATCAAGATGACAAATGAGAAAACATTTGTAGTGATATAAAAATCAATGTTATAAATGTTTAATATAGATATATTGTCTCTCCACAAAATGTGTATTGTCCGACTGACCATGAAATACACAAACCTGGATATTATGCCTGCCTGAGTCATCATACACTACACAAAGTCTTCCTTTTATAATATGAGTGTACTAAAAATATACACACTACTAAGTTCAGATTATGAAATATATGTCAAACGTAATTCCTCAAGGTCCATGTTGCTTATGATCTTAGATTTACCCAGATTCAGAGCCATAAAAATTAACACTATAAACACCCTTTGCATCAAAATCCTAATTTTTAAACCTTGTGCCACTGTTATGCATTTTTTACTATACAAAATAAAGTATATAAGAACTTAAATAAATAAATAGAAAAAATTATGGCTTAAATTTTATGAAATGGTTAAATAAACTATAATATATCATTTCAATGTTGTAAACAAAAGGTATGCCAATCATTATGTAACAAAATTATAATTGTTCCATAAGTTAAAATCAAGTTTAAAAGTGTATGACCAATATGAAAATATTTGTAAGATAAAACTTTTGTATTATATTACATATATCAATGCTTAACTTACTTAATACAATGAGATAGGTTCTATTACCATATTTATTATATGAGGGAAGGAACTGAGGGGGAGGAGTAGAAATATTTGGAAACTTCTTTGAATATACCTGGTATATATAAGCATTCTCTGTAAATTAAATATGCAAAAATAAACAAATATTAAATAATGAATATTCAGTGCTATTTTACATAACGAAGAGAGTTATTTATTTTCAAAAACTTTAGCATTTCCTAATATATGTATGGAAAAAAGTAATTAATTATATAACAATAAAAGATTAAATATATCAAAACCCTTCTAGAAACCTGAACGCTTCTAGAATCCTGAAATCTTCTAGAAAAATGGTAGGTTATAAACAAAAATTATAAGTGTAAATGTAAGTGACTGTTGTGTGTAAGAATAACACTAAATTAGAACATCTTCAGCTACCTTAATAATGGTCAGTAGATACTATGACACATCATGTTCCATTGATGTCTATACATTTATACTTCCTATCTACCCTAGAATTAAATTCTGACTATACAGGCAAACATACCATTTCTAAATCAAAAGAAATACAACACCTGAAACCAACAGGATGATACAGCTGATTCAAATATATGAGAGAAAATCTTTATCGATAATTTGTATTGATATTCTCTATTTTCAAACAGAAATTTAAGATTAAACTGAAAGACTGTCAGTAAAATTTACTCCAGCAAGATCCTTTCCCTATCTCTTCTCCCTCCCTCCTTCCTTTGCTACTACTTCCTCCTCCTTGCCTCCTCTTCTTTCCTCTCTTTCTCTCTTCCTCCCTCCCTCCCTCCCTTCCTTGCCCTCCCTCTCTCCCTCTTTCCCTCTCTCTGTTTCTCTCTCTCCCTGTCTCCTTTTTTAAAAAATTTTTTTTGGCCTACAAGCCAAAATTCTGCTTATTTATCTACCAACTCCAGGCAGCCAAGGAAATTCTCACTTACTAGGCTTATATGGACCACCAGTCTTGCTACAGAAATTCATGAAAAGCTAGAAATGGATTCTCCACAAATCAAGACCTCTTAAGTTGCATTTTCTGGGATTTTTTTTTAAAGCTATCTATATTTGTTGTTTTCATTGTACTTACCTGCATACATTACAGATCTCAATAGCTTACTAATAAAGTGCCATAGATTCCTTCAAATGTTCCAACCATTGCAAATCAAGTCTTTTGATTATCATGAGAAAATAGAGTATAAAATATCACACGATGTTTAACAACTTTGTTTCAAAAGAAGGCATCAAAGACAAAGAATCCTGCACAATGAAGAAGCTATCTCTGTAGACCCATTCGTGGTTGCTATCTACTCTCTGAATTTCTCTCTGACCATGTTATTTAAAAATTTAAACTCCAAGTCAATTTGCTTTATTATCTAATTTTTATTTTTCTCTTTATTGTTGGTATATATTGCTATTTTTCCATCTAGATTGTATTTTTCAATGAAAATGTGGATTTTTATCTATTAGGTTTGCTGATATACACTCAGTATCTAAAATAATGTCGTAAAGATAGAAAGTACATAATAAATGTTGGTTGAATGATTAAAACATTAATAAAACAAACACCTTATCAATCTCCTTTATCTACTCTGAATTTCATGCCCCTCAATTCTGTCTTATTGGTTGTGTTTTAACCATAGTAACATGGGTAAGATAAAGCGAGAGTAGATTTATATTCAGAGAGAGAAAAGGAAATGACAGTGACAGCTTTGTTATGCTCACACTTCCAGGGAGAACACAGCAATCCAGGCAGAACCAATCAGGGGAAGCACCTGGGTCAATCACAGGCAGAAGGAGAGAGAGGAACTGTGACCCAATGTCTTTATTGGGGTTTCTGCAGGAATGAAACGATGAGACAGGGTAAGCAGATTTAAACTGGCTAATTTGAATATTTTTAGTGGGCTTTGGGGCACAAAGATTGTCCCTGGTTGTCTGATTCTTGATCTTGAGATTATTAGAATAGATGTATAACAATCCAAAGTATAAGAGCCTGAAAAGGGAGGTGTTTAGGATATGTATTTAATTGATTCTTAAGAAAGGCAACTAGCTAGTCTCTTGTCAGGGACTTAAAATGGACACAAGATAGAGTTTTTAAAAAATGATATTACCATTGAAATTTTGGTGTCTTAACATCCATTTTGAGTTCAATTACTTGGGGTATTTGAATGAAACATCAAAAAGACCTCTAAAAGAACAAAATCAATAAATGTCCGGTGTCAAGTTTGTCAGCCCCTAAGGAGAGACCGCCCATTGGTGTTGCTGGGGTAAAGAGTTTAGGGTTCAGGGTGAAGTCATTTCCAATGACAAAATCATGCACTGAGGCAATGTCATTTGATACAACGTCATTTCCAGTTACAAGGCCCTGAGCCAGATGATATCATCTGAGATGTAAAAATGAGGTATCATTTCCAAGGTGGTACCCACTTGAGTTGATACGGGTCTTGTTATTATAGCCATATGGTATTTTAATGAGGCTGATGTTGGTGCTCCAGCACTTGTCTATAGGCAGGCTCTCTAATTTGGTCTAATACTATTTGCCTCAGTTATTAATTTGATTGGCAAGCTGGCCAGGTCTTTGGGTTGTAGGTCTTGTATCAGTCAAGCCACATGGCATAAGGGCCTTAGCATTTGCAATGTTTAGTTGAAACAATGGTTCATTTGGAGGGTTTGGGCTTCTGCATTGCAAATCAACAAAAGTATCCTGAACAACAGGAACAAAGTCAATAGTCAACACAATGATGTGCAGCTGCACTTGGCAGGTTTTTGCTGTCTGATGTCGGCTTTCTTCTGCCATGTATCATAACCGAGCAGATATCTGCTTGCATCATTACTGTTGGTTTTGTTGTTATCTCCAAAAAATGACTTGTATTTATTAAGTGGAGTTTTCTACCCTTTTTGGTATTCAACACTGTCTGTGAGAATGGCCCTATGGTACTAGTTTTAATTTCCTAGAAGAAATTAGAGAAAGAATCTGGATTAATTATTTACTTTATAACCCAAATATTCAGAAAGATGTATGTGAAGTGAACATTTAGGGTCCATTTAAGATGGGCAGTTGTCTGGCTTGTGGGACAATTTATGCATTACGGATCTCAGGCGAGTATGTACCCACAATCTGGCCACCAACCTTTATGGGTAAGGGACATGACGGTAAATTTATAAAGACAGAAGTGCCATTATTAAAGGGCCTCATATATAATCAGTCTTTATATACATGGAGACAAAACATAACTCCTTTGAATATAGGAAATGGCTAACAGGGAGGTTTTTTAAAGTTGGTGTTAAGGTGTAAGTCTTCCACTAAAGGACTGGAATAAAAGAAATTAAAACCTGCAGCAAAATGGAGAATGATTTAAGGGCCTATTTATTCGATTAGAATTTAAAAAGGAGATGTTTGAGTAGACCAGTATATCTTATAATATTGGCTATCTGGGATCTGTGAGAGAAATTAAAGTTCTGTTGAATGCCTTTGCTAAGGGTCCAGCATTGTTTATTTTAAAATGTGAAATGTGTTTCATAGTTACTATCAATAATGCCTGAAATTTCAAAGAGCATAAAATGTCATGGCAAAGACTTGTGTTATGGCCTTAAAATACATAGAGACGTGTGATTTTGATTTATATTTTTGATGTCTGTTAGGCAAGATAGTCCCAGAATTCTTTACCATAAAGGGGGTAACTCTTAGGTAGCGGTGAAGCAGTTTGGAATTAGTGTGAAAATGGAGTCATTTTTTTGGCTGGTATATCAAGTGCTAAGATGATTAACAATTTGACCAACCATGTTGACTCTTGGGGCTCATCCTATATCAACAGTCTGGCTAAGGAATGAAAACAGGAACATCTACTGAACATCAACATTTACAATAGTGTCAACGTCACTCGTACAATCTATGGACTTCTAGTACAGTTTATTCGGTTAATCCCAAAGAGCTCTTAGGTAGCGAAGGCATCTGTAGTAAGAATGATATCCTCCAGCATTACAGCATCAAGCAAGAAATTCAGGACATGGGAGGTCATCCTCTCCAAAAGATAGAATATGACAGAAGGATCAGATTTAGCTCCATCACACATTAAGGAGGTCTCAATAGCCACACTGAGCTTGTGGGATATTGTCTATTTCCATGATCTAAGGCATAATAGACAGCTGGATATGGAGGGTCACAGACTCAGGGTCTGTGAGAGCTTCAGTTTTCAAGACAGCCCAGCATTCAGCCAGCATTTGTCATTTTAATGATGCATTGAACAGGACTGAAAGGAGCTGTGTCTATCAACAAAATTCCTTGGGTAACTTATGGCCAGCATGGGTGGTTTAGAGACTCTGGGATGCATGAGAGGAGGTCACCAAAACCTTAAAGTGAAGGAGTCTCTGATGGTAATAATGGGAGTGCTCATTTATTTTCATTTGGACATTCTAGAAACTTTTAGTAAAAGGAGATCTATTTAAATGGGATAATTCGTATGTAGTAACATCAATGAAATTAAATAAAATGTGTAATGAGGAGTATGTCATCACCAGAAACCAAAAGAACTAAAAAATATTTACCTTGTATGTCCTTAATGAGTATGTGAAACAAATGTCCATGGAAAGAACAAAAAAAAATTTAATGTCATACTTGTGCTCAGTGGATGCAGTCAAAATCTTATCTGCAAAGATTATGTTGATGGAAAAGCTGATGAGGTTCCCATGGGCAGACTAGAAAAGGTTAGGTGTATTGTGTCCCTTAGGAGGTGAGAACAAGCTACAGTTGAGAGGCTATAATAGGCACTGAAAAAAACATATTAACCAAATCTATAACAGCATATATTTACTAATTGTTGATTGGATGGAGTCAGCCCATTTAACAATGTTGAATATTAGGTGTAATAACACTGAGTATTGAAGGTTTAGAGGAACCACATCATTATTCTTTTCTGGTTTAGAACAGAAAAGATCGGACTGTCAAATAGAGAAGCAACGTCTGTTAAATTGAATCTTGTCTAGGTTTCAATCCTTGAAGGTCCTATTTCAGCTTACATTGGGACATATAACAATTTTAAATGTAGGTTCATGAGTTCCCATTTTAAATGATCAAGCCAAATTTTAAGTGCCAAAGACTTAATTTGAATTTGTAGCTCGCCGTATTAGAACATCTATGCTCACTATAGGATATTGTAAGGCAATGTATACCATGACTTTGGAAATTTAAGCTATATTTGAGGTAGAGGCTGCAATTGAAGTAAAGTATCTCTACTTTTTTCTATTATAAAATAGAGATTAAGTACATTTAATTTCCAGGTGCAGTGGCTTACGCCTGTAATCCTAGCACTTTGGGAGGCTGAGGAGGGAGGATTTCTTGAGCCCAAGAATTTCAGACCAGTCTGGGCAACACAGCAAAGTCTCCGCCAATTTTTTTTTTTTTTAATTATCTGAGTGTGATTGCCTGCACCTATTTTTTTTTCTGTTTTAGCCACTGGAAATCATTGTTTTTAGTTTATATTTCTATCTGATAACTCTTAGCACAGAACTTCTAGGTGGCTACAGGAAAATGAAGGAGAGGATTGGAGAAGGGACCAGGCAACCTGCTTTGTAGGCATCAGTCTCTCCCTCCCAGGTGTCCCAGTCCACTTCCCAGGGATTGAGATTTGCAAGTAGAAAGCTATAGTGGTTTTTCAGGTACAGCGCAGTTAACCTACTTTCCCCCAAGTATTAGTCCCTTTTGAACAAAATCTTTAAGAATGGCTGGTATCTCTAGCTGGGTACAATTTCTACTTTCCATTTTAGTGTCTTGCCTGTCTCTGACTGTTTTTGCCATTTTGTGGTTTACCAAATAAACTCCTGGGAGATCATAATGAGCCTGATCATGAGCATCTGCCTATGATTCCCGGGTACCCAAGTTGACCTGGAACAGTTTATTTGGCATCCAAGAGAGCAATGGTGGTTGCAGTTCTAGGGATGATCATTTGGCCTTTGATCCCAGTAATAATAGCCTTTCAATAGGCTAAGACACAAAGTATTATCCAGGTAAATTGGATTGGAGTTTTACATTTGCTTAGGAGCTTGGACACCTCCTTTGGGGTCTTATGGAGTGTGGTGATAACATGTGTTTTTTTTTCGTTCTCTTTCATAGGATCTTGAGCCACTGGCCTCTATAGGTAGGTATGTCCTTTATTTAGGCCTTATTTGAGCATGGTCTTATAGTGTGCTGCCTATGATTGGCTAAAACTAGGGTGTTTGTGATTAACTGAAATTTGGCAATGTGTTACCAAAAATACATTTTTAAGTTAGATTTTGGTGTGTTTATATACTGCTAGGTTGCAGTGATATGTATGAATTCAAAGTACAGAGAAAGCCTCTGGCTAATAGCTTCCTGCTTATTTATCAACAGTAACAGAAGAGATAATGGACCTAAAATATTGTTTTTGGTTTGTTTGGTTGTTATTTTGATTTTTGTTTCTTCAAGGTTCCATACCCAATCCTGGAGAGGAGGAGCCCCCATTCTACTTCTACATGCCATCTGGGGCTTCTGGGAGCTCTGTGGGCAGTTTTCCTTCTACTCCCCTTGACCAGATGGGAACACCTTAGAATTTGACTCATACATACCAGGCCACTTGCTAGTGCTGCTTAGTTACCTGATCAGGCCGATGCCATGGCAGTGGTGTAGGAGTGGTTCCCCTATCCCTTCAATTCTGAGAAGGCATTTGAGAAAGAAGTGGTCAATATGGTTCTTCACTTTGAACACTTAAGTACTGTTGAATAGGTTAGGTCACAGAGTTGTGTTTAGGTGATGCAAACTTGGGTAGGACTCACAGTTGCATAATTTAGGATGGGAAGCAATGGCAAAACTGAGACAAATAGCACCCAGGGGAATGATCAGAACTCAGGCACAAGCATGTAACCGTGTCTCCTCAGGATGCCTCTCCATTTGGTGAACCTAATTAGTGAGCCAGGAGCAATCTAGTGGCACGCATCTCTCATCTGGGGCCCAAACATCCTGTTCACTGTTCCGGTTGCTATGACTATATTGCCTTGAGTGAGATATGGTGAAGCCAGATGCAGATCTGGAGAGACAAAGTGGAAAGAGTTTTACTGATTTGTTATAATCACAGTTTCTGGGGAGAAAATAGCAGACCTGCCAGAGCCACTCAGAGGAAGCATCTGGGTCAGGCACAAAGCAGAGGAAGAGAGGGAAATTGTGGGCAAGTGCCTTCAAGATAAATCCTGCAGAAATGAAAAGGTGAAATGGAGTAAACAGGTTTAAAATTGGCTACTTTGAATAATTTCAGTGGGCTCTGGGGACTAGTTAGCTGCTGGCCCTGGTCCTCTGATACTAGGCCGTTGTGATTAAGACAGGTGATTAGAGACCTGGAACATGAGAACCTGATAAAGGAGGTTGTTGAGCATGTGGACTTAGCCACCTAAAAGGGGAAAATGATCTGCCTCTATCCAGAGCCTTGAAATTGGGTCAATACGGCATCTCCAAAAGTTATATTAAGAGTTACAATTTCTAAATTTGACTTTCTGCAACACTTGTCTTCTCCATTTTTTGGAATACTTGATATCTACAGACTTGACAGTTCTCTCAAATTTTTGATTTGTGTTAGAATCATTTTTATTTTCTGTACCTAGAAGTGATTTCAACTTGCACACCTATATCCTCTTCTATTTTACATTAATTATCAATCCCAGACTAGAAAACTAAACCAGTGCTACTTTAAGAATGGTCCACAGACTGGTAGACTCTACACACTGCACATTACCAATCCACAATCTTACTGTGTTGTTCAAGCTAGCCTTGAACTTCTGACCTCTTACCTGAGCCCCCAGAGTAGATAGGGTTATGGGTATATAGTATCTTAACAAGCATGACTTTTTTTTTCTACTTTATATAGAACTCTGATTCATTTGTATTGTTGTTTCTACAGGAAGCATTAAGATCTAGTCAACTTTTTAATTACTCAATTTATCATTGCGGTATAGTTGTATAAATGTATTAAAGACCAGATCTGTGGATGAGACATTGAGATGATATTGACAAATGTTTTTTAGATAAAAGTATTTGAATAAATGTGTAATAATTACTAAAATATTTAGTTTTATAAAGGGAAGTGATATGAGGAGATTATATGGGAAATATAAATAACGTTTTATGAGCAATTTATGAATACTGTAGACTTTACTGATAATACAAGACAACTCTTTATTTCTTTAAGTTTTTATACCTTTTATGATTATCTCCACTTTTAAATCTATATTTAAAACTTCTCGTTATAATTTTTTCTCTCATTTTCTTATATTTCTTTTTCTTGACCCATTTTGTCTTTTTCTTTTTTCTTTAGTCTACATTTTTCTTTCTTTAACATATTTCATATTATTATTTTATTAGATGATCTTTATAAAAAGTAAAAAAATCTATTTTAAAACATATTTCAGGTTAAATTTTTCTCTATCCAGTGTCTCTCACATTTTTTCACCTAGAATATTGTACAATCTTTGCTAAAATGCTTTATTTTGTTTGTTTTGTAAAAGTTGTATTTTCCTAGTGGGCCAATATTCCTCATAACTTTTAATGTTGCTGATCCTGCATTTGTGCAAGTAATATCTCCATTGTATTATAAATGCATAAAATTCATGTCTATTCAATAGTCAAATGACATAGAAGATATATTTTAGTAATATATTCTCTCATATATAAAAGCATGAGTAAAATGACAACTTTTTGGTGATCAGGAAAACACACAATATTAGAATGTATTCCTGTTGTAAAGAATGTCACCAAGGTCTCTCTACATTTGTGAAAGTAGTAGGCATTAAATTTCCTTTTAATAAATATATAATTTCTAAAATTGTATTTGTGACATTTGAAGCATGAAGAAAGGATTGCAACAAATATATTTGTTTTAAAAAATCATGGTATGAACTTACTACTTGATTTCATTGTTTTAAGGAATCATGGAATGCTTTTTACTGAAGCCAATAAAAATAGAAAGCTTTGGCTTTTGCCACTGTGTTATTTGAAATCTGAAGAATGAAGGGAAGGATATACATAGCCTGTATATATTTGCATGTACTTCTTTCCACAAATTCACAATGTTATTGTTACAAATTTTGTAATTCATTATTAGGGTTAATACTCTTACAAAACCAAGTCATATATATCTATAGAAGGCATCTGGCACATATTCTGCTACATAAAATTCTTTCTTAATGAATAAGTAAATATATGGATAAATTAATACATTTGGAAATACATTACTGACTCTGATAAGCAATCAGAACCATATTGCCTTTTAATTTTAAGACATGTGACATTAACTTACCTCAATTTCTTTTTTTTTATTTTTATTTTTATTTTATTTTATTTTATTATGTTATTGTGGGGTACAGTTAGGGGTTAGGCATACAAAAATATTTCGTTCAGGTACCCTTGTTGATAAGAGGTGTCTCCCCATCCTCAGATAGATACCCACC
>CAUYQG010286734.1:0-11677 GCA_963574415.1 Tarsius wallacei | reverse complement strand
CTCAGCCTGTAATCCCGCGCTTTGGGAGGCTGAGGTGAGTGGATTGCCTGAGCCCGTGGGTTCGAGACCCGCCTGGGCTACTTGGCGAGACCTCATCCCTGTAATAAATCAAAAATCAGTTGGGTGTGGTAGCACGCGCCTATAGTTCCAGCTACTTGGAGGCTGAGGCGGAAGGATCACCGGAGCCCAGCAGGTCGAGGCTGTGGTGGCCGGGAGCGGCCACTGCACTCCAGTCTGGGTGACAGAGTGAGACTCCAACTCAAAAAAAAAAAAAAAGAAAGAAAAAGAATTCTATTCTACAGTGCTTCATTTCATGCCTTCTTAGAAAACACACTCTGTCAACACATAGGTTAAATGTCATCATGGGCTCAAAATTCTTGCTCAATTTATGAAACATCTTTTTTTTTCCTTATGTGTCAACTTGGTTAAGTTAGAGCTCCCAGTTGTCTGTTGCTGTGAAAGTATTTTGTAAATGCAATTGAAGTCTGTAATCAATTGACTTTAAGTAAGGGAGATTATTGTAGATAATCCAAACGGCCCTGTTCAGTAAGTCAGTTGCAAGGTCTTCAGCACAGAGCTGACACTCCTCTGGGTAAGAAGTTATGCTCGGGAACTTTGGTTTATGCCTACAAGTTTCAGTCTTCTTTTCCTGCTGGTGTCCCTGTGGATTCTAGACTTGGCCTGCCAGTTCTCGCAATCACATAAGTCAGTTTCTTGCAATAAGTTCCTTAATGTACAATTCCTACTACTTTTGTTTCTCTGGTTACACCTACTTGGAAGTATAAACATGATTCTTACTTCCCCATATTTTCCTCTACTGGCTAGGTGTTTATTGGGACTTTTGGATATGGCATGTATATTCCAGGTCAAGGTTTAATGCTTCCAGCTGGAAGTATTAATCAAATAGTGAGTTTATGTGATATAAGAAATCTACAGTAACCAAAGATAAGTTTTTGAGTATAAAAATAACTTTCTTGTGTAAGATATAACATTCATGTTCTCTAGAATGAAATAGAATAGTTAATGAAGACCAGATCATCAAATAGAAGACCTTTTAAAATGTGAGTCCTATGTTAAAAGTTCTAGATTTGGACTTTCCAGCAAAACTTTCTGCAGTAATGAAATGTCCTATATCCCTACTCCAGAACTGCACTGTTCAGAGTTGCATGTGTTTACCAAACACTTGAGAGACGTTTTGTGAGATTGAATTTGTATTTTAAATAATTAAGTAAACTTTAAATATTCAGATATTGCTAGGGACTACCAATGGATGCTACAGATATGGAATGTACAGTTTTACATAATAAAATCTTTGTAAATCAAAGTCTCAATTCAGAAAAATGATTAATTATTGACTTTATGCCTGCATCAATTCAGACTTTTAATTAGTACTTTAAATTATATGTGTGTATGTGTGTGTACATATAGCATTTATCAAACACAATGTATTTCATAAGGGCATTTTGTCAGATTAAAATAGTGTAAAGTCACAGTTTATAGCGATTATTTTGGTTGAATATATTGGCTTTAAAAAATAAGAAGGTGAAGACTCTTTGATAGTTTCAAGGTATTTTTTCCACTGCCCATATTTTAATTTTTACCTATACTCTCTTCTTACATTTTATAACTTTTTATCATTTCAATATTTTGCAATAAATACTATTCTCAATTTTCTGAGTAACCAAGAGATGTCCCTGTAAATTCAGAAATAAAATAAAATAACAAGTACCTTATTTTCAATATTTTGACAAATACATTCTTATCAACATTTGTACAATTGCTTTTTAGATATCAACATTAATCTGAAAGATAATGCCTATACTGGGGAACACAGTCATGAATTTTCTTGCTATTACATATTATGAATAAATTAACCTTGCTTATTGCATCAACACCAAAAGGTTTTACATATGTTTTTCTTGCTTTCCAATGAATTTAACTTCCTTCTCCTAATTAATATATCTGATGATGAGAGGGTTAACTTTTTATATATGAAAACACAGTAAATTAAAAATTTTATTTGACTTGAGAATCCAATAATAAATTCAAGTAAATTTTTCAGGCTGTGCTTTTTCTAGGTTAATAATTATTTTAGTTTGCTTTTTTCTTAATTTCAGATCAATACGTGAAAGACAGCAGCCAGGTTAAAAAAAAACACACAAGATGATGTAAAAAAGTTTACTGTTTATTAAAACAGTTATTAAAAACTGTAAATTGATTAAATTACTTTTTTCAATACTTACAACATGTTTAGACCTTTCTCAGTCATTGTAAATTTTTTCTTCACAGTTTCAACAAATAATTTTCTTCTCTGATCAGTTTAGTAAATAAATAATAATTCTATATTCTGTATTGACAGACGACATTAAATGGAATATATACTTTAAACAATGGAATAATGTGATCTTTATCTTAATACATTATGTGTATTTATGTAACTTTGAAATTAATAGTACAATGAACATTTTTTAGAAAACTACTGTTTCCCTTTTATAAATAGATATTTTAGCAATCATGAAGAGATTTGTAAACAGAATCCCTTTGTAGCGAATATGGCTGTATTCATTTCACAAATAATAAATTTCAGTTGGAGATTGATTTTGGTTTAAATGTATGTAGCAAAGCATTGGCTTATTAACTTCTCAATTTGTACTACCCCTGTAACAAGCAGTATTTTAGAAACATGATCAAATATTAAAACTGTGAAACTGATGCAATGTTCTTCTTCTTTTTTTTTTTTGAGTTGGAGTCTCACTGTCGCCCAGACTGGAGTGCAGTGGCCGCTCCCCAGCCACCGCAGCCTTTACCTGCTGGGCTCCGGCTATCCTTCCACCTCAGCCTTCCAAGTAGCTGTAACTACAGGCGCGCGCTACCACGCCTGGCTAATTTTTGATTTATTGTAGAGATGAAGTCTCGCCAAGTTGCCCAGGCGGGTCTCGAACCCGTGGGCTCAGGCAATCCACTCACCTCAACCTCCCAAAGGTGCAGGATTACAGGCTGAGCCATCGAGCCCAGCTGCAATGTTCTTCTTAAAATGAGTAATTTGCTCTAACATTTAAGCAAGGTCGATTTCATAAATATTTCTTTTCCAAAAATTTATAATGGCTAATATTAAGAAAAAGAAAAATTTCAGTAATAATAAATTTGTTAATTCAGTTATTCAAGAAGTATTAATTTGCCCACATTGTGCTAAGCATTGTGCAGTATTCATCAGAAAATAAGATGTCCTTAGTCAAAAATCATACAAGGCTCATTTGTCAAAAGTCTCTTGAATTTTGACAAGCACTTTCGAGCAGTGTATAAGTGTCTGAGAATAAATCCAACAGAGCTAATTTATAGAAAGTAGTTTTTATTCTCACAAGCACCTTTTGAGCAAAGGTTGTATGTCAGAATTTATTAATAAAAAATTAAATAAAGTGATTCATTTCTAGCAAACAAGACTTAGTTGTAAAGAACTCTGATTATCTGTAGTTCTCAAGAGAATGACCACTGGATTGGAGAAAAAAGCAAAATAAATTAAGGCAAATATTATGCTATCAAAATTACTCATTACAAATGTTACTATAATGACCTTTTGACATTTTGTTCAACATCTTCTTACTAATTTAATGTCCCTTATGAGTACACAAATTGCAAATACAAAGAAAAGACACTCTTTTGTCCTTAAATGTATAAATGGTAAGCTGGTTTAGCTACTCATTTTTATCATTCATTTGACATTTGTTGATTAAGCATTCACTATATTTAATTGTTTACTGATAACAAACACTACCATGCCAGGCTAATTTTTTAAAAAT
Source organism: Tarsius wallacei (assembly GCA_963574415.1). Taxonomy (NCBI): domain Eukaryota; kingdom Metazoa; phylum Chordata; class Mammalia; order Primates; family Tarsiidae; genus Tarsius; species Tarsius wallacei. The sequence goes on along the minus strand of CAUYQG010286734.1, from coordinate 7,880 downwards.
TTATCGTAGAGAGGGGGTCTTGCCAAGTTGCTTGGGTTGGTCTCGAACTCTCAGACTCAGGCAATCCACTCACCTTGGCCTCCTAAAGTGCTGGGGTTACAAGCTGGGCAATTTTTGACTTTTACAAACGAATCTGCTATAGACATACAGGTACAATATTTTGGTAAACATAGTCTTTTTTTTCCTCTAAGATAAATGCCCAGTACAACAACTGATGGGTCTTATAACAGTTACTTATCTAGTTTTAAAAATATATTGCCAGTTTTCTAGATTGGCTGTCACATTTTACATACTCACCAGAAATGTATAAGTAATACAGCTTTTCTACATTTTTACCAGCTTTAGGTGTTGTCACTGCTTTTATTTTAGCAATTGTTATTGATATGTAGAGCTACATTATTGTGGTTTTAATCTGCATTTCTCTGATGGCTAATAACTTATAACATTTTTGTGCTTCTTTGCTCTGTGTGTACTCTCTTCACTCAATGTTTGTATAGTTCACTTATTATTTTTAATTGTTGAGTTTTGAGAGTTGATTATATATTTTACATATTAGTCTTTTTATGATATGTGGTTTTCATACATTTTTCTCCTGAACTATGATTTAAATTTATCTTTTATCTACTTAGTTTGTTTTTTTCTTTTGTGGAGAGCAAAATTAATTTTGGTAAAGTTCAATGTATTAAGTTCTTTGTCATCAAGTCAAATAAGTCTAATCTATATATCATTTTTTAAGTTTTATATTTTTAGTAGTTAAATTTAAGTTTGTGTACTTAAGTACTTTACTTATGAGTGTGATCTGTATTTTGTGAAATTTAGATCAAGATTCAGTTTTTCTTTTCTTTTTTCTTTTTTTTTGTCTTTAGGTGTTTGTTTCAATACCATTTTTGGAAAGGGTATACTTTATTCATTGAATTGCTTTTACACCTTTACAAAAATTCACTTGGTTTATTTATGTTGTTCTATTTCTAGATTCTCTATTTTGTCATATTTATCTATGTGTCTATCCCTTTGCCAAATACCACTATCTCACTACATAATGAATGTTAAGTCTTGTAGATTGTGTTCTCCAACTTCAGCTATTCTAGTTTGCTTTGCTTTTCATATAGATTTCAGAATAATCTCATTTCTTTCTACAAAATTCTTGCTGGGATTTTACAGAGATTATGTTAAACACACATAGCAATTGGGTGGAGAATTGACATCATTACTAAGTTCAGTTTTCCAGTTTATAAGCATAATATATCTCTCTCCATATATTCAAATATTTACTGATTTCTTTACTCATTGTTTTCTACTTTATGGCATATATGTTCTGAATATATTTTGTTAGATTTACATCAAGTATTTCATTTTCTGGGCTATTTTAAATAGTATTGTATATTTAATTTTTGGTATGTTCTTTGAGATTTTTATGTGTAGACTGGTCTTCATGATCCATTTTTACTTTTCTGAGAGTGTGTATTATTAAAATTGTTGATTTGTGTCAACTAATTGTTTTACATAAATTGATATAATAATGTGATTTTCTCTTTTAGCCTGTAAATATGGTGGATTACATTTATTAAAATTGCCTTGCATAACTAAAAGAAACCTCAGTGCATCCAGATGTATAGTTAGTATTAACTTTATAAACTGAAAAGTAATTTCCTATTCTATATTATGGAAATTGCTGTGTAGAATTAATATATCTTCTACTTAAGGGTTTGGCACAATTATCTAGCAAAACCAACTGAGCCTAGAAATTTCTTTTCTTCCTTCTTTAGAGTTTTTAAGTTACAAATTTAATTTTTGTAGTAGGTATAGACATATTCAAATAATTTCTTATGGCATGGATATCTGGGATATTGATCAGGAATTGGTTGCCTATTCTGATTTCTGTAAGGGTGCCTTCTGTGTTTTCTAAGATTCTTACCATTTAAGGTTTTGTGTTTAGGTCCTTGATCCATTTGGAGTTAATTTTTGTGTATAGTAATAAGTAGGGGTCTTATTTCAATTTTCTGAATGTGGTCAGTCAGTTTTCCAAGCACCATTTATTGAATAGGTTCTCCTCTCCCCAGTGGTTGTTGGTGGAGGATTTGGTGAGGGTTTGATGAGTTGGTTGAAAAATTGAGGGTTGGCTTCTGTAGTCTCTAACCTGTTTCATTGGTCTATATTCTTATTCTTTTACCAATACCAGGTTGTTTTGATTATTTTAGCCTTATAGTAACATTTAAAATCTGAACGAATGATACCTCCTGCTTTTTTTCTTTTGCTAAGGATTGTTTTGTCTATTCATGGTCGTTTATGTTTCCATATGAATTTCTGTATTGACATTTCCAGGTCTGAGAAGAATGATGTTAGTAATTTAATGGGTATTGCATTGACTCTGTAGGTTGCCTTTGATAGAATGGACATCATAACAATGTTGATTCTTCCTATTCATGAGCATGGAATATTTTTCCTAAACTGAAAGCTTCTGCAAAGCAAAATAAACCATTAAGAGAATGGGGAGAAAGCCTACAGAATGAGAAAAAATATTTGCCAACTGTATATCTGACATAAGCCTAACAACAAAGATTCTCAAGGAACTTATATATGCCAAAAAGAAAAAGAAAAAAAACAAACAGCCCCATTAAAAAGTGGGCAAAAGACATGAATAGACACTTCTCAAAAGAAGGTATACAGACAACCAACATACAAAAAAGTACTCAGCTTCATTGGTCATCAGAGAGATGCAAATCCATACCACATTGAGATACCACCTAACTCCAGTAAGAATGGCCATCATTGTTAAAACAAAAACCAGCAGATGCTGGTGAGGATGCAGAGAAGAGGGAACGCTTCTACAATGCTGGTAGGAGTGCAAATTAGTTCAGCCTCTATGGAAAACAGGGTGGTTATTTCGAAAAGAACTAGAAATTGACCTTCCATACGACCTGGCAATCCCCCTCCTGGGAGTATACCTGAAGGCACTCAAATCATTCTACCAAAAAGATAATTGCATATGCATGTTCATTGCAGCATGATTCACAATAGCAAAACCATGGAAGCAAACGTGCTGCCCATGGGAACTGGACTGGATTCCAAAAATTCGATTCCAAATCGAATATCATGCAGCCACAAAGAAGGACAATCATATGGACTTTGCAGCAACTTGGATGGATTTAGAGTCTATAATACTGAGTGATCTATCACAGAAACAAAGAACAGAGTACTTACTACGTGTTCTCACTCATAAGCAGACACTGAACATTTACCATAATACTATAAGAAAGGGATTGGCAGTATTGGGATACTTCCAGGGAGCAAGAGTGTGCACACAACCTCAGTAAGGGTAATTGATCTCCCACCAGAAGTAGGGACCAAAGGGAGGCCCAAAGTTTACATGTATGATGTCCACTTATGTACTTATTCCTGAATTGTACCCCACATCTTTAACAAAAAAAAACCCAGCAACTAATTTACTTCATTTTGGGGAAGCTGTTATATTTTGTGCCATTTGAAAAATTATTGCATTTTATTTCAGTTATAAAATACACGTATATAGAAATGTTCAACTTGTTCATAGTCCCCTTTCTATATATTTGATGTCTGCAGGTCTGTGGGTCTATAGTGACATCTCCTGTTTCTTTTATGATATTGGTCATTTGTCTTCTTACCTTTTTTTTTTCAGTCTTGCAAGTGGTTTTTTTCTTTATCTTTATCTTTTTTTTTTTTTTTTGATTTGGAGTCTCACTCCGTCACCCAGACTGGAGTGCAATGGCTGCTCTGGCCACCGCAGCCTCAACCTGCTGGGCTCCGGCGATCCTTCTGCCTCAGCCTTCCTTCCAAGTATCTGGAACTACAGGCGCGCGCTACCACAGCCGGCTAATTTTTGATTTCTTGTAGAAATGAGGTCTCGCCAAGTTGCCCAGAAGGGTCTCGAACCCGTGGGTTCAGGCAATCCACTCACCTCAGCCTCCCAAAGCGCGGGATTACAAGCTGAGCCAACGAGCGCGGCTGCAAGTGGTTTCTTAATTTGATTTATCATATCTAAAAAGAAGTATTTTTTCATTATTTTATGCTTTCTATTTCATTGATTTCCCATTCATCTTTTTATCTCCTTCCTTGGGAATACTTTGGATTTTTTTCCTCTAGGCTCTTGAAGTGAGAACTTCGATTATTGATTTTTTTTCTTTTATTATTATTTTCTTATTATAAAGATGTGGGTTACAATTCAGGGTTAGGCATACAAACATTGGTTATGCAGGTACCCTTGTTGATGAGGTATGCCCCTCCCTCCCCTAGCAGTTTCCCTCAACTGCCAATCCCATCCCCTCTCACCTGACAGTTTCCCATTACTGCCAAACACTTTTTTATAGTATTATAATTGTTCAAGGTCCGCTTATGAATGAGAACATATGGTACTCTGTTCTTTGTTTCTGTGATAGCAAAGCCTCAGTTCCTCAACCAACTCATCTTTGACAAAGCCTCCAACGAAAACCATTGGGGAGAGAAAACTGGTTGACCACATGCAGAAGATTGAAACAGGACCCCTACCTATCACCATACACAAAAATTAACTCTAAATGGATCAAAGACCTAAATGATTATTGATTTTAAACGTTCCTTTATACTAAAGATTTTTCTTCTTTTGCTGATCAATACTGCATATAACATTGATTAGTTTACAAATTTTAAATGTATCTTACAACCCTGGAATAACAAATAATAAATACTGCTTTAATTCTTTCATACATATTTTGATATGTTGTATTTCTACTTTTATTCATTTCAATGTATTTCTTCTGAGATTTTCTCTTCGACTCATGATTATTTAGAGGTGAGCTGTTAGTTTCATATGTTTGGAGATTTTCTTGCTATTTCTCAGTTTCTGCTTTTTAGTTTGATGCCACTGTGGTTTGAGAACACACTGTTTGGTTTCCATTATTTTAAATTTACTGATATTTATTTTATGGCACAAGATATGGTCAACCTAAGAGTGCTTATGAGAATAAATTCTGCTGCTGTTGGGTGGAATGTTCTATAAGTGTTCATTCAATTTTGTTAGTTGATGTTGTTTAGTTTTTCTCTAGCCTTACTCTTTTTCTCTCTAGTTGTTCTATCAGTCATTGAAAGGTGAGTATTAAAGTCTCCAACTATTACTAAAATAGGCTATTTCTCATTTTAGTTCTGTCAGTAATTGAATATGTTTTAGCTGAATTTTTGGTGCATTAAAAATTGTTTATGTCTTCTGGGTCTTTTGGCTTTTTTATCATTAGGCAGTTTTCTTCTCAATTTCTGGTAATTTTTCATGATTTTTAAGGACACATTATGTGATAATAATGTAGCCAACTGCTTTTCTTTCTTTGATTAATGTTTTAATGATATATTTTTCTATTCATTTAATTCTAATGTACCTATATCTGAATATTTAATGTTGTTTTTAGTCAACAGTATATAGAATTTATGTTTTATAATTCACTCAGCCCATCTCTGCCTCTTAATTTACATATTTAAACTAGTTACATTTAAAAAACTATTAATCTGATAGGGCTTAATTAAGCATCGAATTTTGTTTCCTTAGTCTTAGTTATAATCTTTATTTTTCCATTTTTTTCCTGTTCACTTATGCATTACTTGAACATTTTTTAGAATTCTTTTTTTATTTATCTATAATGTTTTTCAGTGTGTCTTTTTGTTCAGTGTGTATAATGGTTGCTCTAAGTATTATAATAAATATACACAAATTGTAGCATTCTATGGGGGTCAATATTTTACCATTTTGAATTAGGTGCAGAAAAAGTATTTAACTTTACTTCCTTCTGACTTTCCTATTTATAATTAAGTTTAGTGAATCTATAGATTTTTGTCTTTTGCTCCCTTTTTCTATGGGGTTTCTAAGGAACAAATATTAGGTATGATAGTTTCCTAAGGCTCTCTGTATTTTTATTTTTAAATTTATCATCCCCGTATTGCTTAGATTAAGTATTCTCTTGTTTTATCTTTAATATCACTTATTCTTAAAGTGGGGAGTATATCTTGATACAGAAATGTATGGGTTAAAATCGAAGTTCTTGATGTGTTCTCCTGTAGCCTCACAAGTAGAAAGATTTCATTCTGCCGGGCTAAACATCTTTTTTCCTTACTTAGCCTCCTATGACACCTATTTAGAGTGTTTTCATGCCTGTTAAAACCTGGAGATAGTTCAAATTCAAGGTCCCCACTCAGCCTTTGATATTATGGGTGGGGTGTCATCACTGGCTTTTGTGTGTGTGTGTGTGTGTGTGTGTGTGTGTGTGTGTGTGTGTGTGTGAGATGTTTGAATGAAATAAAGCAGTTATTATCGGAGACTGTCTATCCTGCTAGGATTTCCCTTCCCTGGTAATTTGATAAAAGAGAGCAGTGTTTTGTTGGGGTTCTTTTTACTATGCTCATTATCATTTCCAAGTTTTAGGCTTATTCACCTCCATGTTTAAAATATATGCCACAAAAAGAAAACCCAGGCAGCAAATTACACCACAATGTGGTTCCTGCATCCTGAGATGCCTAGGTAGTCTTTTTACTTCTCTAAAACTCTTATAGACTTCTTATGTTTTTGTTATTTGTGATATCCAGGGTGTTCCATAGTATTTAGTAGGAGGAATAGCCAAAAGTATGTCTGTTTCACCTTCCCAGAAGCAGAAGTTGAGGGTATAGCAACTTTTTTAAAGTTTGTATTTTCATATGTACTGGTGAATATTATGTTTTGAAAAAGGGCTAATTAATGCTAGAGAGACTAATTATGATAAAAAAGAAGGGTAGTTCAATTTGATTATAATAAAAATGAAAGACACTAACTATATAATAAAAAGGATTCCTAACTATTTCTGTGCTTTCTCTGAGATGTAAAAGGAGAAAAGCATTGAGGTAGAGAAGAAAGTATACTATAGTTGCTAAGTATAAGAAAGTGAAGTTAAAGCTATTTTGAAAACTAATTCTACTAATACTGTGCAATCTTAAAGTTCTCTTAATTTCTTCAAATTTTATTTTATCATGAGATTTTAAAAAATATTATTGGAGACATTATAGTATGCTGAATACATGCCTGCACATGGCAAATAGTGAGAATTTGAATGAAGATTCTAGAGAATATCAATGGAAACCACATAATTTCCACAGAATTTAGAGACTCTGGAAAAAACCTCTAGCTGAACTGGAGTTATAGCAGGGAAGATATCTCTGCAGATGAATTTCATATACAACAAACAAGAGAAAGAACCAAGTTGAAGTGACTGAGTTTAGGGAAGTGAATGGAAGATATCCAACATAAATGCACCCTTCCTTTATAACGCAAAACCTAACACATTTCCCAAACTGAATATAAACTCAAATTTGAACATTTTAATAATTCAATTACTAAAATTAGATTTATTTTCTAATTATCAAAATTAGAATATTTTCTCTCTTTGGAAGTTTGTGAACTATAAATACTATATCTTTTTTAACCGATACCACTAACTTTAGAAGACTGAGGTAAGAAACACATAAATTGTTTGCTTCAACTTTTATTTTTTTCTGGATTCTCTACAATTACCGAAACATTTTTCATTTTTTGTGGTCATTACAAATATATAAATATGCATAATTTAGTGTTTAATTATTTTTTTTTATATATAATTGAAACTTATTTTGCATGTTCTGCTAACTGCTTTCTTTTTTTTTTTTTTTTTTTTTTTGAGTTGGAGTCTCACTTCGTCGCCCAGACTGGAGTGCAGTGGCCGCTCCCGGGCACCGCCGCCTTGACCTGCTGGGCTCCGGCGATCCTTCCGCCTCAGCCTTCCGAGTAGCCGGAACTACAGGCGTGCGCTACCACGCTCGGCTAATTTTTTTGATTTATTGTAGAGATGAGGTTTCGCCTGCCCAGGCGGGTCTCGAAC
>CAUYQG010286733.1:0-22031 GCA_963574415.1 Tarsius wallacei | reverse complement strand
TAATAAAACAAACAACAACCGATGCTGGCAAGGATTTGGAGAAAGGGGAACACATCTAAACTTCAACTAGGAATGCAAACTAGTGCAACCTCTTTGGAAGACAGTGTGGTGATTTCTAAAAGAACTAGACATTAAACTTCCATATGACCTGGCAGTATACCTAGAGGAACTCAGATCATTCTACAAAAAGATACTTGCACATGCATGTTTATTGCAGCATTATTCACAATACCAAAAACATCGAACCAACTGTGTTACCCATGGAAACTGTACTGGATAAAAGAATGTGGTACATATACATGATGGAATATTATGTAGGCATAAAGAAGGACAAACATATGGACTTCACAGCAACTTGGATAGATTTAGAGTCCATAAAACTCAGTGATTTATCATAGAAACAAAGAACAGAGTTCCATATGTTCTCACTCATAAGTGGACCTTGAAGATTTACCATAATACTATAAGAAAGGGATTGGCAGCAGCAGGATACTGCCAGAGTTGGGGTGGGGACACAGCATCAACAAGGGTACCTGATCTTAAACCAGGCAAAGTGGGGACCAAAGGGAGGCCCAAACTTTACCTGTAGATGATCACTTATATACCTCATCCTGAATTGTACCCCACATCTTTAAACTCAAATAACACAAAAAGATATATCAAACAAAAAAAGCAGGCTCAATTTTAAGTTTTAAATTTGAGATATGGAACTATACATGCTCAATGATTATAACTCTGGAAAAAAGGTGAGAATAGAAAAAAATATTGATGAAGCCGTGGGAACTAACAATGGAAATCATATAAGGGTTACAGGAGATTTACTTTTTCATTAAGTGAGTTGAATTTGTTTAGCAGAGATCATGTAGAACATCACAGTGTTAAAAACTACACAAGGGAATTTAATATGCCAAAGAATGTAATTCATGTAGGAAGATGCCATGATAAGGAAACAGGACAGGCAGAAAGACTGAATGTTCCAGGTCACATTGGTAGGTCTTCTGGTAAGCAAGAACATTTTTGTAAGGTCTGCACCATGGAAATAAATTTGTTTTATGATCCTTTGAGTATGAGAGCTTGCTGTATAAAGTCCCGTGCTTTCAGCTGGGAACATGGCCTGATTAGGAAAAAGCAGGATTGCAAGTTAACATGCAGTTTTCCAAATGTTCTACAATAAAAATATATTACTTTTATATTCAGGGGGGAAAAGGCCCACATCTGTTATATAAGATGAGAAGAAATAAAGTGAAAAAGATCCATTATTTTCTGGACATTCCTCATATACCCTTCTGGATCCACTCTCCGTCCTTCTCCACCCTAGTCAGTGCCCTGGAGGTTGGTCTTTGGGGATGCTCTGGCCCTCTGGCTTCTGGGTGCATTCCACCAGTGCAGGCAGCTGCAGAAGATTTGTAGGAGAAGACAGAGGTGCCTCTCTGCTGGTCATAATGTAGTGATGGCTAATGTCTTCTACCCTAGGTCACAACTCCTGCAGTCATCCCCATTTAGGCATAAAACTGGAAGCAGCTTCCCACTGTTGCTTGCCTTCTGGTGTATTATCAGTCTCCCTTTTTGGTTATCTTCAACTTTACCCATACTTTTTGTCAATAGTCACTCAGTTAAACTCTCTTTCACCCCCCCTTAGGGAGTGTAGTCTGCCTCCTGGTAGAACCTGATTTATACAGACTTGCTCCCAAAACTTTAAAAAAGCCAAAGGGCAGTTTTAGAATATCTCCCCTTAGGGCCTAGTACAGTGATGGACACAAACAGGGTCTCAATAAATAGTTGTTTAAAAATACATGAGTAGAATCTTGGAGTTCTAGATGGGTTTTGATATTTTGAGAAAGGCCAGCAAGCATTATCTCAAGTTGCTTTTGTAAGGCAAAAGTAGTTTTATGTTTTCATTCACAGGTGGCAATGAAGATTCTATTTGTGAATTCTGAAAATGCAAGAATAGAAATTATACATGCAATATCATTGCTGATTAATGGTGTCTGTTGCCTTTTGTTTAGGCAACCGTAGATTGAGGATTTACCTTGAGCCCATTTAAAAACTCTACACACATTGCTTCAATTATCTCATAAAAGTCAACCAAATGAAGTAGGCACAATTATCATGACTGGTGAAGAAATCGGGAAATAGGAAATTAACCTGTCACTATACAGCTGATTGGGTCTCATTCACATCTTTTCAAGGTAGAAGTGAATGAAATGATTTCTAGTTCTTTTTTTTATTTTCTGATGCAAGTAGAGCAGTTTCCTGGAGCCCTGTTCCCTCCCTGTAAGTGCAAGAACAAAAAGGAATAAATTTAAAAGATACTAAAATTTTAAAATGCCTCAAATTTAAGGCAAATGTAAGTGGGAGAACAGAGTCAGGTTGTCTTACTTTGAGGTTATTTTTCCATTATAAAATTTGCTTCTCAATTGAATTTCAGATTACTTTTCCATTATAAAATTTGCTACTCATTAAATGGAATACCATATGCCTCATTAAAACACAATATTTCTAAGAATTACAAAGGCTGTGTGTAGGATGATGACTCTAAATTCCATTTCTGGCATATTTTAATAGTTTTCCCTGAGGTTTTATATTTCACCACTTAAAAGATGCTTTTAAACTTATATTAATCCTTCTTAACATTCTCTTACATTCAGGCTACAATATTCTTTATTTATTTTTTATTTTTTTTATTTTTGAGTTGGAGTCTCTCCCCGTCGCCCAGACTGGAGCCCAGCCTCGACCTGCTGGGCTCCGGCGATCCTTCTGCCTCAGCCTTCCAAGTAGCTGGAACTACAGGCGCGTGCTACCACGCCCGGCTAATTTTTGATTTATTGTAGAAATGAGGTGTCGCCAAGTTGCCCAGGTGGGTCTTGAACCCGCGGGCTCAGGCAATATCCACTCACCTCAGCCTCCCAACGGGATTACAGGCTGAGCCACTGAGCCCAGCTTACAATATTCTTTATATAATTGTACCTTTTCCTCTTTCTCCTTTCTCCAAAGAATTTTAAAGGCTAAAATGCGGAAAAGGACATCGACTGCTGTCACAACCGTGTGAATTTTACCTTAGACAGGTTACCATTATTAGTATTAGTGATGCTTGGTTGAAAGGAATTTCAATGAATCGTGATAATTATTTTAAAATTCTACATTGTGGATATATGCTAGACCAAATTGTGCAGAAATGATAAAAATAAAAATAATATTCTGAGTCTTTTTAAATGCTACTTTTTTTCCAATTCAAAGGTAGTTTTTTTGTTCTGGAGGTGATATTCAAAAAGTTTCATTTGTGTGTGTGTGTGTGTGTGTGTGTGTGTGTGTGTAACTGCTTGATTGGATGTTCTGAACTCAGCAGAGCACAGGTGTGAACTGGTCTTAATTTTTCTTCAATACTGCTTTCTATCTTCAATGTGAAATCCAGTTCTTCCTCCTTAACAACAGTTCAGATGGATTCCATAATTCCAGTGTTATAATTGCATGAATTACATCTCCTCTAGCTCTTTCCACATTGTGGCAGAGTAGAAGAATTAGTGAAAGGGGGGGAAGTCTTCCAGCAAAATCAAACTAGACATTGATGTCTTCTCTAAGGCAGGTGTCAGAGTGTTGGCTCTCTTATTGGGGCAAATTGGAGCGTTCACACTGAAAAGAAATAACTTCTCTCATTTCCTCAGCTCCAACCTGTTGATACACATCGAAACTCTTGCTGGTAGGGCCCTCTTGCCCAGTGGCCTACTCTTTTGATTGTAGTAACAACTACAATATCCACTCGATTCAGAATAAGCTCAAGCGTCCTTGTCACACCAAAAAGTGAAGATATCGGGTACTTTGCTGCCATGTCTTCTCTCCACCCTGCTTATCTCTCTATTTCTCTTTCTTCTTTCTCAAAAAGGCACAAAAGTCTTCTGCATATATGATCAATGGAGAAATGAGATACTGGTCGTTATTTACTAGTGTCTTTCAGCTCCAAGCCAACCATTCTAAACTCTGTGATGCAAATTACGTTGCAGAGCACACTGCAGACCACATTTAACAGACTCTTTTCCCAGCTGACTTCCTTCAGGTGCTGGCAATGGGGATCCTTGGTAGGAGACTGAAAGAAGAGAGCTAAAGAGAAAAATTATCTTCCTCCTTCCAGGATTCAGACAACTTGGGCACTTTCACTTGGCAGACCAAGAACCAGCCACACGAGACTCCCTTCAGAATTCCGTACACTAGCCTCAGACCGACTCCTTGAGGGTCCCAGTTCCTATAGTGGTGGCCTCTCCTTTGTACTCCTAGACCCTCCCAACATCATCTTCCCCTTTGCATCCCTCAGCCCTAGGAATGACAGCTGCTTCTCACAATTCGCCCATCTTGGCGTGACCTTGCTAGCCCCTTCTCACTTTCACCACCCAATACCTGGGAAATCAGTCTCTTTAGTTTTCCAAACTGGAGCTTGAGGAATACAAAAGCTAGCCTTCACTTTGTTGAAGGCACCCCCGTCTCTAAAAGTAGTTCTTCATTTTCAGTGGGTCAGAAACTCATTTCTCCAAAACATCTTTGCATTCTGTCCTCTTCACAACCGGAGTTTAAACGTATTAGAGTTGCCAGGCTGCCCGGACGATGATTGGTATTAGAACACATCTGGCTACCTCTGTCTGCCTAAGAGGGAGATGGCTGACCACAATAGTATACAGCACTTTTTAGAGAATGTGGAATACTTTTTAATACCTCTTACATCACTTCTTTGGATTATAGTTGCCCCTTCTAGCTTACTAGTAAAAGTCCTACTCATCATTCCTTTGGATGTGAAAACGTCCATTTACAAAATGATGATAATGTAATGAGGCAGAGATACGTCTTTCTTCTATTTTTTATGACCTTAACTGAGAAAATTAAGATCAGTAATTCTGTCAACCCTCTAATTCTTTGGAAATTGTACTGATTCATAAAATATAAATGTCTAAGGACCTCTATACTAGACCAGCAAATCTTAGCTTTTTAAAATAACTAGCATTAATATTTCAAGAAAAGAAGGGTTTTCTGGCTTGGGTTCGCATTTAACATAGTATGAATCAGAGGACAAAATGCTGGACAAAGCCCAAATTGCTGTCTCCTGACCCAGCCTCCACATCTGCCTATCTCTAGCTATCCACTGAGCTCAGGGTCTTTAGTTTCCTCAATTGTCAAATAAAATGGTTGGATTAGAATTATCTATCAACTCTATGAAACTAATGGAATTCCAGGAAACTAGCAGAAACAAATATAAGCTACAGAAACCAACTCTCAAGACACAACAATTAGATAAACATGTCCAGAAGTTGATACATGAAGTATTAAACTCCTCCCTTAAGTTTGCATATATTAGTCTCATCACATTTTCAGACACTCGAAGCTACTGCACTCAATTATTTCTACTTTCTGATTTAAATATGGAGGAGATAAACAGGACAGACAAATATGTGTCTGTCAAGAGTTTTTGAAGTGGAATGATGCCAAAAATAGAAAGCAAGCAAATTAGAGGAAAAAAATTACATGTAATAAAAAAGTCATTTTCTGTGTAAAACTGTTCAATATTTAGATATAAACATTGCTTGGAGAGAAACATAAATATGTTCAATTAAGTAATATATATTTTGAGATAAAAATTAAAAAGTGTTAAGAATTAATATGAACTTAAACCATTAGCAGCCTGAAAGAATGATAAATAACAAAGAAATAAATGCATTTGTTTATAGTCAGGAAACAGCAAAGTGGCAAGGCTAAATGTTGCTCTGAGAAAAACATGTCTCTTGAACAACTTAAAACAAATTTCAACTATAAAATGTGTTTTTTGTAAACGACTAATAGGGCACAAATTTGAAATCAATATGTACGTTGGCAAAAAAGAAATAATTCTTAATATACAATTTGTTTAGCTAAATGCTAATTTCCAACATTTATACAACAGAAAGTGACAAACTAATTTCATGTTTCTCCTTGTATAAATAATGCCTTAATGAATTCCTTAGTGAATTTTTCTGTGATCAATACTGTTTAAGTATTAAAACAGTATTTAAGTTTTAAAAAGTTGAATTATTTTTGTATTATAAGAAAAAGTCACCACTAATTAATCTTTTATAATTTAAAATACCAAAAGGTGGCATATAAATTGTTTTGTTTTTCAGTCATTTTTAGTTCCATCTTAAACAAAGGGAAAGAACAAAAATACTCTATATTCACATGAATTAATAACTTGGTATTGCAAGCTTTCTCAACATCTGGTAACTTTTATCTGAGTTATCACTGTACCAAAGTGAAAATGTGATTAGAGGTTTAGGAAGTCCTGAAGGATTTTTACTGTCTCCTGAAATGAACCATAGAAAATGTACAAAGTAATGCAACTGGCAAGTATGGCTGAAACATATTCAATTCACTTAAGTACTTGCGGGGTAACCTGTTCATGCCCAAATGTAGATAGTCTAATGCCACCCTCAAAGCTATATGATAACTTTCATTAATTCATTACTGCCGCTCTACGATCCCTATTAACATGAACAACTTTCAATGAGAGCACAAAAAATTAAATGGCATTCATGATCCAAAATCCCCATCTTTATCCATCACGAGTATGGACTAGTTCTTTCCATTTGGTTTCTCAACAACAACAAACACAGCAGCAACAAAAACAAAAACGATGGAGAGCCCCACATGTGGCAGAGGCTGTAGGTAATAAAAAGAAGAATCCGATAGAATCCTTGACCTTAAAATGCCCCTGTCTTGTCTTAGGAGGGAAGAATCAATGATAATTCATTCTACAATACTGAACGTCTTGGCCTATGTCAGGCTCACAGTGCCGTGTGAGAAGAGCTATGATAGGAAGAGACAGTGGGGTCATTCGGTGAACAAATGAGTAAAGGCCACTTCTGTGGGCAAAAAACTATCAAGGAAAGCTCCACTGAGGAGGGGGCAGTCCTTCTACGTGAACTGTAAGTATGAAACAAAGAAGGAAGCCTTTCTACTCCCTGTCTTGATGTTCTCCAGAGTCATCTTTTAAAAATGCGGAGTTCCCTACGTTAATCTCTGGCTTTACATTCTTCATGGTTACCTGTTATTTTTTAGGACAATGAAAAACCCTTAATACGACGGTTAATCGTACAAGTCACTACAGATCTGATCCCTGCTTGCATTTCAGCCTCAACTTCCTATTTTGGCTTCCACTTGTTTCCCCACCTTATCCCATGTCACTCTCCCCTTTAACTCATTGATCTTTCATTAAACTGGATTTAGAGTTTATTCTGCATGCCTTTCTTGTCACACAACTTTTCTTACGCTGTAACACATCCTTTACTTTGCCTGGCTTTACCATTCTTCAGCCTTCAGCTTTGATGTCATTTCTTTGAAAAGCCTTTACAGACTCTTCCTACTTGTCACAAGGTCATATCACATTATTTTTTTTTTTATTCACAGTGTTTATCACAATTATACATTTACTTGTAAGAATGCATAGTTTTATACCTTCCAGAAGCTCATAGTGAATACTATTAATCACTGTATTCCCTGTGACAAGCAATAAATATTTGCTGAAAAATGTCTGACTGAATAGAATAGATAGGCCTGATACCTCTTGCCAGATGCCCTAAATGTATAATAATCCAAACACAGCAGATGGGGGCTGGGGGTGGCACGAAATAGAATCAGAATGCCTGGTAAACTGCACATACCAGCTCACAAATAATATGGACAGGATACACATCCTTCCTCTGGTGGTAGAGATATGAATAGCTTTGAGGCAGGCACTAGTCTACAGTCCCTAAATGTATCATCTCATGTAATTCTCACCACTATTTTTATCTCCATTTCAAAGGAGAGAATTCTGAGGCTCAGAAAGGGTGAATGACTCATCCAAGCTCACTGATCTAGGAAAAGGCAGAGACAGGATTTACACTCAGGCGCCATGCCCACAGAGCTCATGAAATCAACCATTGCTTCTGCTACTGCTCAGAAGCAGCAAGCAAGCATTATTTATCAGAGAACAAGCAGCCAATGAAGGTGAACCTGGACCTAAACACAGAGGATAACTGGGAGTAAAAAGGGTATTTCAGAACAAAAAAAGGAAACAGATTTTTTTAAAGTGATGAGACACAAAAGAGAGAAGATTCTGCAATTTGCAGAACATATGGAGCCCTTGAACAACTACCCTTTATGTAATTTTATAGAAATTTACATTAAATTGAAAAAGCGATGCATATAAAACTGTAAGTCCAAATCATAACTAAAAAGCATAATAATTGCCTCTGCTCTATCAGAAGCTTGAATAAGATTTCACAAGTATTTTTGCTTCTAAATTAGGTCTTTAATTCAATATCTAAAATTATGTTTTAAGTTAATACAGGAGACTCTTGACACTTATTCACTAGTGCTATATCCCTAGACTTTTATAAATTGTCAACCAGTACAATACTGTTCAAACATGTTTCATGGAGCCTGTGTGAGATAGACAAGACTCTGATCCAAGTCTTATTTACAGACTCAAAGACTCCAGATACTCATCATCAATGAAAAATATTTTCCTTTCTTGGGAAGAAGACTGAAAAAGCAAAGTGCAACAGTTCATTATTGTTTTGAGCAAGCAAGCACGTACAATTTTTGCGTACTCCTTTCTCAAAAGTATAAATGCTTCATCATTACAGACTTCCTAGCAGGAAGATCACAAAAATGTGAGAAATCTTTCCAGGATCTCAAATGAATTTATGGCATAACATTGACTGGTTTAGCTGAATTAATTGGATATTAACTCTGCCAATGATTACTGCCTACTTAGAAGCAGACATCCAATTCTAGGCCAGTCTGTCCCAGCCCTGCTCAAAGGTCAGGGGATCGAGCTCTATGTGGACATATGAAAAAAGAGAAGCAATCTCAAAAACAAGGGCTGAAACTTACATGGTAATACCAGAAGGCCATGTAATATTGTCTTGACAGAACATAAAAGAACACAGGGAAACATTTTTGATGGGTCTTTAAGCATCTTCACGTTCAGAAACTGCCGTTTACTTTATTTTTAAAAATGTGAAATTGGTTTTTGCCAGACTAAGAGTGGGCTCACTCATGAATCTGACAAGCGCCTGCCTGATACATTTGGTATGTGGGAAATGAGAGACCAGAAGGAACAAGTATTAGAGGACAAAGAGATTTAGCAGCCCCAGCATCCCCATTTTTATCTGTGTCGCATCTGGTGCTCTGTGTAAGATCTTGTTTGACAAGGAGCTCTGTTACTTACAAAGAAAAGCTTATATATGAGTAGTTTTTAAACTTTACTTATCCAGCTACCACCTTTGCAACTTTTGCCATATCATCATTCCCTCATTTTACAGATAAAACTTAGAATTTTATAAACAGTGACTTGTCCATCACCTAATTGATGGCATAACTAGGACTAAAATGACAGTAGCCTGGTTTTGGGTCCACAGTTTTTTCCACTGCTGTGCCTACTTTGTGGCCTCTAAATTAAAGGGTTGTTTTGTTTTGCTTTTGTTTTTGTTTTTAGCAAAGGCTTACTTATACATTGAGAAGCATTCTAAAACCAAAAATAAATAAATAAATACTTCGGCACTCAAAAACTTTTTTATGAACTCATGTACTCAGGCACTTATGTATTCTTTCATTTATTCAACAACCATTTATTCAGCAGTACTGAAGGCCATGTACTGTATAGGGATTGAGGAATCATGGATAAAAAGGCATAACTACTCTCTTCAAGGGATGAGGAGTCTGTGAGTATTAGGGTGGCAATGAACAGCGGAATCAACTAGTTACACAAGTATGATAGAGGTAATTCACAATTTTTGGTAACAGCAAGGAAGACCACAGAAGGCTTCACAGAGAAAGTATACCTGTGTAGTTAATTCACAAACAAAACAAGACTTCTTTTCGCTGATCCTTAGCTACCAATAAGAGTTCAGTTAGTGACTATGAAGTCTTTAATGAATCATTCTGACCTTGAATTTCTATTGGTGAAAATAAGTATTTGCTCTGCATATTCTTGATATGGTTTCAATAATACATGATCAATATAAGAAAATGTTAAATCATTGCATGCTTTTAGGAAGACAAGAGCAGTAATATTTTTGGTGCTAGTAATAAGCGTTTGCAGACCCTCCAATACAATATAGCTATATTTAATGCAAACCAGTGCTGTGTACAGGAAAGGTTTCTGAAACTAGATTCAGAAAACCTTGTATTGGGTTTCCAATTCTGTCCACTTAAAGTGTGGTACATTCAGCAATTTACTTGAAACTTACACTGGTATACCTTCTCTATGAAGCCTTCCCTGGTCTTCCTTGCTGTTACCACAAATTGGGAATTATCTCTATCATACTCGTGTAACTAGTTGATTCAGTTGTTCATTAACACCTTAATACAGACTCCTTATCCATTGAGGAGAGTAATTATGCCTTTTCATCCATGATTCCTCAATGCCTATACAGTACACGGCCTTCAGTACTGCTCAATAAATGGTTGTTGGATTAAGGAAAGAATAAAAACTCTGAAACAGTGTTCTTATTTATTAAAATAGAGACAATGCCTCCTCTCTTCCAGGGTTACCATGAAGATTAAATAAAATAGTGAATGGTGTCTGTCAGGGTCTTGCATGTAAGAAGACCCTCATGAAATGCTTTGCTAAATCTTGATCCCCAAAAACATTTCACTAAGTCTTACTCTCTTCACCTCACCACAAAGATGCCCTCTTTAACCTCACCTCCTTTTAAGAAACACATTAAAATAACATGACCATATATAACTCTGCTTTAGAGCTATTTATGTCTGAATTTTCCAATTCCAAAAGAATATAACAACTGCTTCACAGTCTCCAGGGATCTGGACAGGGGGTCAAGAAAAATCTGACAAAGGAAACATTAACATCATCACTAAAGAACAAATCGCAAGACGAATAAATAATATAATGTCTGAAATGGCATTCTTCCGAAGTCTCTTAGACTAGAGTCTATTCATGGATGCTTACAAGAAATATCAAAGACTGACAAATTATTATCTAAACATAAATGTAATCTTGTACTCTCCTTCAGTAATTGATGAATAAGAAGTCACATCTATTTTTCTCTTTTTTCATAAAGCTAAATAACATTGCCCAAGTCACAAAGAGTTTTTGGCCTTACCTCTGCATTTTAGATCATCATAAGTAGGTCATTCTCTTAACAACAGCCAATTCAGATTACAGAGTTTAATATCTGTTCTGCTGGCTGTGATGCAAAAAAAAAAAAAAAAAAGCAACATACTTCAACTATAGACCACAAAGGTTACACAAATTCTCCCTATTCACTTCTTAGAGAATTATTATAGATGATTTGAAGTAGTATTATTATTTTCTTTTTTATCTTTGCCCAGATGACAATAAAGCAACTGTCATTATCATTTGCTAAATCTAATACTGTAATACTGAACAGAGAGAAAATCACCTCCATATTCAGGATTTACATCTGTGAGTTCACCTATTTCATTATCATCAGGTCATGATTTTTAACGCCTCATGGGAAATGAGACACGGCCTCAGTCCTAAATCTTACAATACCTCCATTTATTTACTTAAAGAAAATACATTGTATATGTTTACATCATGACAGAACACTAAAACAGAAGACAATCAGCCTGCCTACCAAAGAGCTCATAATCTAAGACACTGAAATGTTGAATGAACGTTACGCATATGCAGAAAGCAATGCATGGAAGAGACCAATTAGCACTGAATGGAGGACCCTAGATTTACCCCAGAGCATAGTTCTTCAGGATGAATGGACCTCATCAGAGGAAAGTCATTGGAAGAATAATCCAGTTGGAAGAATCATCACAGAGACATTCAACATTGTGGTATGTTTGGTGAATTATATGTAGTTTGTATGGCTCTGAATAATGAAATATGCAGGGAAAAAAACAGTGGGGAACACAGTTGGAAAGACATGTAAGAGACAAAACACATTAGCATTTTAATGTAATGCTTAATGGTATGGACTTTATTCCATATGTAATGGAGGCAGGAGCTGTTTTTGAATAATTGTAAGCAGGAGAACAAAATGTTCAGCTCTTCACTGTAGAAATGCATTCTTGTGGCAATAAGAAAGTAATTTGAAGGGAGACTCTTGAATGAAGGATAGTGAGAAGACTAAAAGGATTTAAAAAAAAAAAAGAAGTAAGGAGAAAACAGTGACAGAGGCAAAAGGTTTAAGAAGCTCTAAGGAGGTATGAAAGACACAGGCTTATGACACAGAGAGGCCAGACAAGATAAAGATTGAGAAGTGCCTTTGAAAAGTCTCCAGAAGATGATAGGAGTAGGAGCTTGATTCCAGAGAACTATAGGATGAAATCAGCATCGTAGAGGCCCTGAGCCTTGAAGAAATTAGAATGTATCCCCATGTGGGCTTCAAAACTAAAACAACACTGCAGCGTCAATTTAAGTGAAAAGAAGAAAATCTAAAATAAGTCATTCATATACCCACCCTGTGACAAAGGGCAGTGTCTCTTATTTCTAGAACAAAGTCCTGACCCCACTGGTTTTATTTTATTTCATCTTATTTTACAGTTGCGGGGTACAAGTGAGGATTTGCTACATAAGTAGATTGTATGCAGGTGAAGTTTGGGCTTCTAGCTGGTGCGCTCTTTCCCTAATAGTGGATCTGGTTACTTGGTAGTTTATTTTACATTCGAACATACTCTAATTATATTCAGAAAATGTACTCTTAAGTAATTCTATCATTATTAATTCTCCCTTTTCATTGTAAATTTCTCCTGCTTCCAAGTCGGTCTTTATTTTTATGTTGATTTTACTACTTGCATCCATTTTTTTTTTTTTTTGTCATCTTCTGCTAATTCATGTTCTCTCCCCTTCAGTTGTTCTACGTTGTCTTTTGTTTGACAGGTCAATATTATCTGCTACTGTCTTAGTCTGTTGTGCATTGCTGTAACAGAATACCTGAGACTGGATCATTCCTAAAGAACAAAAAATTACCTTTTAGAACTTTGGAGGCTAGGAAGTGCAAGATCAAGTGACAGCAGGTTTGGTGTCTGGTGAGAGTCTGGTCTCTGCTTCCAAAACGGTGCCTGCATCCTACATTCTCTGGAAGGGTAGAACACTGCTTCTTACATGGCAGACGAGCAGAAGAGCAAAGAGAGAGAATCCACTCCCCCAAACCTTTTTAAAAAGCCATTAAACTCACCCTTATGACCTAATAATTAATTTAGGGCCCCACCTCCCAAGACCATTACATTGACAATTACAGCTCTCTCTCTCTCTTTCGGTAATGTGCTTGATTAAAATTTTTATCAACTCTCACAATAGTATTTTTCATGTGATATTCTTTGTCTTCCATTTGCTTATCTCTGATTCCATTATTATTATTGTTATGGTTATTATTATTTAGTTTCTTCACACATATCTTTCATTCTTTCCTTTTTGATTCTCACTTATCTTTGAGTAAAGTGAGTTCTTTTGACCACTATTTGTTGGAGGCTTGCGTGGGTGGGATCAGCAGATACCAGGCACTGCTAGCGGAGGGAGGGAGAGAGGACAGAGGCAGGCACATGGCAACATGCTGCTGAACTATTTTGTATTTCCAGCAAAATAGTTTGTGTTGATTTTACTACTTGCTTTTTTTCAAGGTGATTTAATATTTTATATTTCAACCCACAATGTATGAGAATTCCAGTAGTTGCAGATTCTCACCAGCATTTGTACTATCATTTTTTTCAACTTTAGACATTTTACCAGTTATTAAATTGTATCGAACTGTGGTTTCAATTTGCATTTCCCTGGTAACTAGTAAAGTTGAGAACATTTTCATGTGCCTTTAGTATATCATCTTTTATTAAGTGTCTTGTCAAGTATATTGACCATTTTAAATTGTGTTTTGGTATTTTAACTATTAATTTTTGTAAGAGTTTCTTATATATTTATGCAATTACTTTGCCAGGTATATTTCCTTCAGTTTGTGATTTGCTTGTTCAATTTTTTAAAAGTATTTCCAATGAAAAGCTTTTAATATTTTGAAGTCAAATTATCATTGCGTTTAGTGTGTTTTGCATTTTGTGTATTTTATATTCTAAGATCTTTGCTACCCAAAGGGCACAGCAAGTTTTCCTATTTGTTCTTCTAGAAGTTTTAACATCTTATCTTTTATGTTAAGTACCATGGTCCATATGAAATTAATGTCTGTATATCGTGAAAGGGTCAGTGTTTATATAGATCCCATGTTTACTCAATTAGTCAACTGTCAATTTTAAAACCAGCAGCCAGGCACGGTGACTCAAGCCTGTAATCCCAGCACTTTGGGAGGCCAAGTTGGGGGACTGCCTGAGCCCACAGGTTAGAGAACAGCCTGGGCAACTTGGTGAGACCTCATCTCTACAATAAATTTAAAAATTAGCCGGGTTTAGTAGCAGGCACTTGTAGTTCCAGCTACTTGGAAGGCTGAGGTGAAAGGATCGCCTGAGCCCAGCAGGTTGACGTTGGAGTGGCTGAGAGCGTGCCAATGCACTCCAGCCTGGGTGACAGAGTGAGACTCCAAATCAAAATAAAATAAAATAAAATAAAATAAGTATATTTGTAAAAATATGAAAAATTAAAAATATTAAATATTGAAATTCATCAACTTCAAGTTGAATAATGTACACAGTTCTGTAATATCATAGCAATCAAGAACAGAATTTTTCCATCACTCCAAAGACTCCCTCTTGCCTGTATGTGAAAAATCCCATTCCCCCACACCTTACAAAGTTGCAATGAGCATTCAAGCACAACACAATATTTACAAGGACATATGTTTTCATTTCTATTGGGTACATACCTGGGACTGGGATTTCTGAGTCATTTGATAAGTGAATGTTTTACACTAAAAGAAACTACTCAGTTACCACATTTAAGTTGAGTAAATGCTAAACTAAATGCTAAATGTTTCCAGCACTAGTGTATGAGAGTTCCAAGTGTTCAGCACCCTTGCCTAAGCTTACTATTGTGAGGCTTGTTTTGGTTTGTGTTTATTTCAACCATTTTAGTGGGAATGTAGTGGTATTTTATTATGGTTTTGATTTACATTTTACTAAGAATCAATAACATTTGTCATCTTTTCATGTGTTTATTTTCCATGTACATTTCTTCTTTTGTGAACTATATATTCAAATTTTTTGCTCATAATTTTCATCTTACTGTTTTTCTCCATACTGATTGTTTTGGGAGGGTTATTTATTTATTTTTATTTATTTGTTTTTGAGTTGGAGTCTCACTCTGTTGCCTAGGTTGGAGTGCAGTGGCACGCTTACGGCCACCCCAGTGTCGACCTGCTGGGCTCTGGCAATCCTTCCGCCTCAGCCTTCCAAGTAGCCGGAATTACAGGCATGCACTACCACGCCTGGCTAATTTTTTTATTTATTGTAGAGACAAGGTCTCACCATGTTGCCCAGGCTGGCCCTGAACCTGCGGGCCCAGGTAATCCTCTCACCTCAGCCTCCCAAAGTGCTGGGATTACAGGTTTGAGCTACTGTGCCCAGCCGGCCACATTGATTTTTAAGAGTTATTTATATATTCTGAAAACAAATTCTCTACAAGATAGTTTTATTTTATTTTCTGAATAGTGTCATTCAAAGGGCAAACATTTTTAGGTTTGAATATTTCCCATTTATTTATTTATTTTATGTTGTATGCTTTCTCTGCGTGCTAAGAAATCTTTACTTAACACATGGTCATATAGATTGTTTCTATGTTTCCTTCTAGAAATGTATATATTAAGTTTTAAGTGTATATTTAGGTCCATTTTGAGTTAATTTCTACATATTGTATAAAATAATAAGAGTAAGACATATTATATATAAGATATATGTATATTTTATATTATGTAAAATAATATGTAAAATTGCATATTTTATGTAATTAAGTCATGATCCTATTTTTTTCCCATATATATGTCAAAACATCCAGCACTAATTGTTAAACTATCTTTTTCTTTATTAAATTACTTAGGCATTATAGATAGAAAATCACTTGATTATATATGCATAAGATTATTTCTAGACTCTATTAGTTGTATTGACCTTTAATGTCTATCCTAATGCCAATACAACATTATCCTGAAATTCATTAGTGTAAAT
This sequence comes from Tarsius wallacei, assembly GCA_963574415.1. Classification (NCBI taxonomy): domain Eukaryota; kingdom Metazoa; phylum Chordata; class Mammalia; order Primates; family Tarsiidae; genus Tarsius; species Tarsius wallacei. The sequence goes on along the minus strand of CAUYQG010286733.1, from coordinate 5,930 downwards.
CCTCCAACCCTATTTTTTCTTATTCAAAATTGAATTAGCAAGTCAAAGATAAAATCTTTGCATTTCAATATAAATTGAGGAACTATATAGTTAACTTTTACCAAAAATAAGCATCATATGGCTTTATTTTAATGTGTATTTGAGCAGAAGATAACCATGAGCCCCTGAAAAATTCAGAGACTGATGAGACAAAAAGTACAAAAAATATACTTCCTCCAAAGAATAACTCCTACACACCTCCCTTCTACAACAACCATCCATCAATTCATCTCTGAATTGATGGTTTTATCACTATTGTCTTAAGCAAGTATAGTAACTCTGCAGGCCTCAGTTTACTCATCTGTAAAATAAAGGAATTGTGAAAGACAATGTCTATTCTCTTTCAGCTCTAAAATTCTATGCTCTATGGCTTTGTTAGGTTTTAAAAGGCAAAGAAGCAAAATTTGGGGAATTATTGTTATGAGACTTTCTTGTCTATCAAGGCACAAATAGATGAATTGAAATTAAAAACACATGAGATTAGCAGAGCAGCTTTACTTCAGAAAAGAACAAGTATAAAGGGGATTATCAGATCACAGGGGCTTGACATCATAGATCATCTCCGGCAGTATCCAATTCCATTAATGACTCCTAGAACAACTGTTTGACCTCAAAAGACACTGATTTCATTTCTTACAATGAGAAGTAAAAATATGTTCTTTTTAAAATATTAATCATGCAATCCATCACAACAATTTATATGTATGTCAACTACTATCAGTGTATTGCATGTACCTTGTACTGCAATAAAATTCTGCCATGACTTTCATTAAATAAAAAGGCATTTCAATCTTAAATCCATTAAAGACTGAAATATCAAGCAAATAAAAGAACTAAGATTAGTTACATTGTTGTAAATCTGCTCGGTATTTTCTATGTAACTCAGAATTTGTTATTGAAATAAGAAAAGCGTGTTTTGTAACAATGAGCTTGACCACATATGGCAGGCTAGTTTCTTTACTGGGACAGACACACAAATGATAATATACCAAGCAAGTATATAGTATAATTATCCTAAAACTCTACAAAGGCTATAATAAGTACAAGTAGAACTACCAAGGAAAGAAAAGTGACTAACCCTTAAGACAATATGCACTTTCATCAGCTGATAATTATTTACTTTGTTGCAACAAGTGTTAATTATGTAAAATGTGCAAAGATCAGATGCCCATCATTAAATAACCTGTCTCTTCTTGAGCATAAATGGATGCTCAAAACCTGAATGTTGAATGAACTAATTAATTAAAAGTAAAAGATTTAGGCTCTGGTCTCAAAGAACTTTTAGCACTACATCAAAGGTAACCAAATTACGAACGCATCTCCACAAACAGAAAAGGGTAATAGTAAGCATTTACCAATTTCTAACTACATGCTAGACACTATTCTAATTACTTTTTCTCTTTCAGTGTTTATATTGCCATTGGGTAGTGGTATAGTTATCCCCGTTAGAGATATGTAAAAGCCAAGGCTTAGAATGGGTAGGTGACTTGCCCAATGTCACAGAGTTAATTAGAAATGCTGGGACACAAAGCCAAAAGCAGTTTGACCACAGACCCATTACTCCTAACCACGAAATCAGCAACTGCATCTCAGTCCCTTTGGTGTTTTTAATTCTGCAGTGATAAGTGTGTGTGTGTGTGTGTGTGTGTGTGTGTGTGTGTGTGTAACAGATGTACATATTTCTATATTTACAAACAGATATAAATATTTAATACCACACCTCCTCTACATTTCTGCATACATATCTATCTTCTCTTTGTCAACTCTCCTCTATGTATCCAAATTCTTTGATATTAGTTTGAATCTCATTACTCTCGTGGGACTCTCTCCCTAGCTCAACTCTGATGACATGACTTCAATTATTCCTTAATTGGTCAATACGTTTACTTTGTCTACAAATCTTGAGTGAAAGTACATTGAGACTGAGAACATGTATATTTCAATCTATTACAATGTCTAGTGGGTTAGTTGATTAAATTTGTTCAGATATTCAAGTTGCCCCAGTAGGAAAAGCACAACTGATACTAAGTACATTTGCATCTGCTACAAAGTATAGTTTATCTACTAAATTCCAGATTTCTCTGGTTTTCAGGGCAAGAAAGGTTTAAATTTTAACTGTATTGAAATGAGCATGAAGCTTGTTGCCCTCAAATACTCCCACATACCACTACCTATGAATGGGATGTACACAGAAATGATCTTTCCACGAAAAGGAAAACCAATATAAGGCATATTACGTATCTTTAAATGTTTTAGTTTCATTTTAGACAAAAAAATTTGACCTAAATTTTCAAAATAAGCCAAGATCACATTGAATTCTGCCAGAAAGGAATAAAAGAAATTCATGAAGCTTTAAATTACTGAATTCCCCTAGTAATGATAAGATTCACAATTCCAGTGATTCTAAATTCCTCATATTCTCAATAATACAAATGGGGTATTTTTTTAAATTAATGGGGTATCTGCTCACGTTTTTAAAAATTGAACTTTAAAATCATTGAGCTTACTAAATTAATGGCTATGCAATCTTGGCATGATTCAGTTTGGGGCTATGTTTAACCTTTGGTGGGATTGTGAGATCAGTAGATGCTTTGTAATGGGAAGAAATGTATACTACATTAATTGTTTGGGAAGAAGTGTATACTACATTAATTGTTTATACCATAATGGTGCATTCTGTAGCAATATTATAGATTTTCCTTTAGAATGTCTACTGAACACAATGAACTCAAATAAAAGGAAACTTCTGAGCAAAGGCCTTATGTAGTCCATATTTCCAGTGGATCTGTTCTGAAGTGCCCCACTGAAGCAGCAGCCCAAGTATGAGAACTGCCAGTGGACTAGGAAGGTTGTCGCCCTTTATTTTTGGCCAACTCTCAGTTGCTGAGTTATCTGGCACCTCATAAAAGGACAAATATTTTCAGCAGCGCCATGTGCTTTCCTTGGCATCAATTCCAAATATATTCATATTATGAAACATTTTAATTTTTATAAAATTACAATTTTGTTTTATTTTATTTTATTGTTATCAATTAGCTTTGAGTTACCCATGGTGTAATTATTGAAGTGTGACAAGCAAGGGCCTTAATAATATAGTCTGCAATTCTCTCTTGCTCATTCTACGAGGCCGGCATTACACTGAAACCAAAACCAACAAAGACGCAACTAAAAAAGGAACACACAGGCCAATGTCCCTGATGAACATAGATGCAAAAATCATCAACAAAACACTATCAAACTGAACTCAACAGCACATTAAAAAGAAAACACATCATGATCTAGTGGGGTTTATCCCAGGGATGCAAGGATGATTCAACATATACCAATCAATAAATGTGATACATCCTATCAACAGAATGAAGAATAAAAAACAAGCATATGATAAAATTTAGCATCCTTTCATGGCAAAACCCCCCAAGAAACTAGGCATAGAAAGAACAGATCTCAAAATAATAAAGGTCATACAAGGCAAACTCACAGCTAACATCATTCTAGAATGCTGATGAACATGCAAAGAAAAGAGAACTAGGGGTATGTTGTTGGTGAGAATGCAAATTAGTAAAATCGCTGTGGAAAACAGTATGGGTTTCTCAAAAATGAAAAATGGGCTGGATGTGGTGGCTCACAGCTGTAATCCCAGCACTTTAGGAGGTGGGGCGAGAGGCTTGCCTGAGCCCAAGTGATAGAGACCAGTTTGGACAACTTGGCAAGACCTCGTCTCTACAATAAATAAAAAAATTAGCTGGTCATGGTGGCACGTGCCTGCAATTGCAGTTGTTTGGAAGGCTAATTCAGAAGTAGAAACTGAGTCCAGCAAGTCGAGGCTGCGGTGGCCATGAGCATGCCACTGCACTCCAGCCTGGGAGATGGAGTGAGACTCTGACTCAAAAAGAAAGAAAAGAAAGAGAACAGAATCTGGAGAGGAGGTCGGGCTCAGTGGCTCATGCTGGTAATCCCAGCTCTTTGGAGGCCAGAAGGCCAGGAGGCTCAAGACCAGCCAGGGCAATATAGAAAGAGTCTCTACAAACACAAACACATAAAAAGAATAGGATGAGTAGCCAAGCAAGCCTATAATACCAGCACTTTGGGAGACTGAGGCAAGAGGATTGCCTAAGCTCAGGGGTTTGAGACCAGCCTGGGCAACTTGGTGAGATCTCATCTCTACAATAAATCAAAAAATTAGATGGGCAGGGTGTCGTGCACCTGTAGTTCCAGCTACTTGAGAGATTGAGGCAGAAGTGTCGATTGAGCCCAGCAGGGCGAGGTTGCAGTGGCCGTGAGCATGCCACTGCACTCCAGCTCAAAAAAAAAAAACAAAAAAACCCAAATCTAAAAATGGAACTACCATATGATCTAACTACTGAGTATTTTTCTGAAGTAAAAGAAATTGGCATAACAAAGTTATATCTGCTCTCCCACATTTATCATGGCACTATTCACAACAGCAAAGATATGGAATCAGCACAAGGACCCATCAATAGATGGCCAGACAGAAAATGTGAGATACACACACACACAGAATGGAATGCTATTCAACCATTAAAAGAATAAAACTGGTCTGGCACGGTGGCTCAAGTCTGTAATCCCAGTGCTTTGGGAGGCCGAGGCGAATGGGTTGCCTGAACCCATGGGTTTGAGACCAGCCCAGGCAACTTGGCTGGACTTCGTCTCTACAATAAATCAAAAATTAGCTGGTATGTTTGCGCACACCTGTAGTTCCAGCTACTTGGAAGGCTGAGGTGAAAGTATAGCCAGAGCCCAGCCGGTCGACGCTGGGGTGGCCGTGAGCATGCCACTGCACTCCAGCCTGGGTGACAGAGTGAGACTCCGACTCAAAAAAAAAAAGAATAAAACCATGTCATTTGCAGCAACATGGATGGAACTAGAGGTTGTTATGTTAAAAGAAACAAGTGAGTCATAGAAAGACATTCTCACTCATGTATGGGAACCAAAAAAGTTGATCTCATAGAGGTAGAGAGTAGAATGATAGATACCAGGGCCTAGGAGGGGTATGTTGGTTTGGGAGGATAAAGAGAGCTTGGTCAATAGGTACAAACATACAGCTAGATAAATGGAATCAGCTCTAATGTTCCATAGCAGAGTAGGGTGACTATACCTGACAACAACGTACTTGAAAATAGCTAGAAGAGAAAACTTGAAATGTTCCCAACACATAGAATTGATAAGTACTCAAGGTGATGGACATCCCAAATACCCTGACTTGATTACACAGTCTATGCATAATGTAGTATGCCTGTAGTTCTAGCTACTTGGAAGGCTGAGACAGAAAGATCACTTGAACCTGGAAGGTTGAGTTGCACAGTCTATTCAACTGAATATACATGTGCTTCATAAGTATGTATAAATGCCATTTATTAATAACTTTTAAAATACAAAATAATTTGCATAATATTTTATAGTTTACAAAGCATTTTCACATAGGATTCTCATCTAATTATCTTAACCTATGAAGTATATAATTATTAGTCCTCTTTTAAAAGTATGCAGATGGAGCTCAGAAAGGCAAATTGTTTGCCCAAGACTAGATAAGTAATATTGTGACACAGCCTAGACTCAAATTAAGACATCAATCCCAATTTCAGTGTCCTTTCCACTTTTATGGCCTAAATTAAAATTAGTTCATTTCTGTTTTAAATGTATGCTCATCTTCAATGTCCCCTATCAAAATTCAAATGCACATGTATCTGTTGAATTATTAGATGTTCCCTTCCTTCCTTCCTTCCTTCCTTTCTTCCTTCCTTCCGTCCTTCCTTCCTTCCATCCTTTCTTTCAAATCAGAGTCTCACTCTGTTCCCCAGACTCAAGTGCAGTGGCACACTCACAACCACTGCAGCCTTGACCTGGGCTCAGGAGATCTTTCCATTTCAGCC